>PVKA01005335.1:0-85894 GCA_004027165.1 Ctenomys sociabilis
TTTTTTTTTTTTTTTTTTTTTTTTTTTTTTTTTTTTTTTTTTTTTTTTTTTTTTTTTTTTTTTTTTTCAAATGTCTGATTTTGTAAATACTCTTTGAACCTATTATGTGCAGAGTCTGTAACTATGACCCTGTTTTTCATACCAAAGTTTTTTTTTGAGGCAGTCTCTCACTATATATTGCAGATTAGGGGGCTTTGAACTTCATTTTTAGCCCAGGCTGGCTTCAAAATTACAGCAATCCTTCTGCCTCAGTCTCTCTAAGTGCTGGAATTGCAGGCATGCACCACCATGCGTAGCATACCAAAGTCTTAAAGGTTTTGAAAAGGGATTTTGATTTTGATGTTCCTTTAGAATAGACACTACTTGAGAACTGTCATCTGGGCACTGAACAGTGCACTAGAGTGCCCTGTTTTGTGCTTTTCTTTTTTTCTTTTTGAGACAGGGTAGTCTCAAACTCACAATGTAGCCCAGGCTGGCCTCAAAATCACTATATAGTCCAAACTGGCCTCAAACACAATCCTTCTGCCTCACCCTCCCAAGTGCTGGGATTATGATACACACCTGGCTGTACCTTTCAATTGTGCTTATTCTACTGAGCCATCTCCCTGGCCTGTACCTTTCAATTGTAATAACTCATTAGGTTACTATTTGCTTTGTGCTTTCTCATAGATTTGCTTGCTCTCATGTATATTCTTTTTTTTTTTTTTTTTTTTTTTGGTGGTACCAGGGATTGAACTCTTGTGCTTGCCAGGCAAGCACTTATTTCACTGAGTAATCTCCCCAGCCCCTCATGTATATCTGTTTTCTTTTTAACACATTGGTTCTGGATCTTTATTTGTGTAGCCTATTTAGCTTTGTAAAGCACTCTTTTCCTTGTTAATTCAATAAATTCTCGTATCTTCATTTTTCAGAAGAAACCAGGGTTCAGTCTTAGAAAGTAACTTGAGCAAGGTCATTCTGGCTGAGCTGCACATTTATTCAGCATGTATTTATTGAGTGCTGCTGTATGCCAGGTGGTGAGCTGGTCCTTGGAAAGGTCGTTTCTGACCTCAGTGAGTCTACACCATCTTTGAGCTCTAGCCAGGATCCACCCCAGGATTACTGGCTCCCAACACTGGGCTTTTTGCACTGCAAATCCCTCTGGGTTAGGCCTATGGAACCACACTGTTAATAGCCTGGACCATCATGGTAAAACAAGCCAACGTGTAAGTTTCTACAGAGTGAACTTCAGAAATGACAAAAGAGGTTTACAGAAATGTCTTAATTATTAATAAAGTGAAGAAGGGCATCTTAGTAAAGGACCATCTGCTCCTTCTCTCCAGGAAAAAATCACCCAAAGGCTGCCCCGCCTAAGATCCTGGCCTGACTTTTCTGCAACCTCCAAATATTTGATTACATTCTGCACAGGTGTGGAGCCCTGAAGCCATGTGCTGAGCTAGGGACCCTTTCTGCTGCTTTTAATATTAAATGAAATGAAATAAAGACAAGTCTGAGATAGCAGGTCTGAAAAGAATTCTGACAACGCCCCACCACCACTGCACCCCAGTCTCTCACTTTCCATGAGTTGGAGCCAGACCTAGATGGAAAGGGACTTACTAAGATGACATAGTGAGGGCAATATTCCTTCTCTTTTTTTTTTTTTTTTTTTTTTTTGAGACAGGGTCTCGCTATGCAGTTCAGGCTGGCTTTAAGCTCACTTTGTAGCTCAGGCTGGTCTCGAACTCACAACAATCCTCCTGCCTCAGCCTCCCGAGTGCTGGGATTACAAGCATGCGCCACCACGCCTGGCTTTCCTTCTCCTCTTTTACCGGCCTAATTTCATTTTCCCAGTCACTCATGGTAGGAACCTTGCTATCTTATCACAATTTTACGTGTTCAACTTAAAAGCCTTCCTATCCCTGAAGGGCAAGTTTGTCTTCAGACTTCCCTGACACTCCCCATCCCTACTCCAGAGCTGTGCAGTGTCCAAGCCATTTCTTTCTACCCTTAGAGGCTTCTAATCCTAGTGCCTAGGTCCTGCTTCCTAGGAGTCTGATACCTAAGATCAAGTGAAAGATATCTCTATGCACATTTTTACATTTTGTGTGTGTGTGTGTAAAAATCATTAAGTACATATTGTATAATTTGAAAATCCAAACTTTATTTAGTTTTGATGCTGAAGATTGAACCCAGGACTTGTGCGTGCTAGGCCAGTACTCTACCACTAGGCTGTCCTGTCAGCCCAAGATTGAAAGTTTAAAAAACAAGATGCCAGTCTAACAAAATAGCTCAGTGGACTTTGCCTGCTTATGTAAGCACAGGAACCAAGGCTTGTTCCCCAGCACCTATCCCTGGGCACGGTGAACCAGCCACCAAGACCCACCATCAAGACTAGGCATTGTGGCACACACTTGTAATCCCAGCACTGGGGAGGCTGAAAAGATGAGGATCACTAGGAGTCTGAGCTGCATAGTGAGACCCTACATGTACTAAATACATGCTAAAAATCAGAAGAAAAAAAAAAGATGCTCAAAATTAATGTCTCTCCTACTTAGACTCTTAGATACCTGTGACCAGATATTTCTAGACATTTTGCTATACAGGCAGCTGGTCAATAGCATCCATTTTTTTGGGCCGAGGAGATGGCTCAGTGGAATAAGCACTTCCCTGGCAAGCGCAAGGGCCTGAGTTCAATCCCCGGTTCCACAAAAAAAAAAAAAAAAGACTCCTTCCAGCATTTTTATTACATAAGCAGTGGTACCCACATATCTGTTATTCTGTCCTCATCTTTATGACAGAGTCAGTCAGTTGTAGCTTACACTCTAGGTGCATACAAGACCATGGCCTTGTCTTTTCATGAGCATGTGATAGACCATCACTGGTTTGTCCAGTCCTCTTGCCAGGGACATTCAGGTTTCCAGTCTTGCTACTATAAACAGTACTGTAGTGAGAGGCTTTTTATATGACTACATGTGTATTTGCATCTGTGCCTTCAAGAGCCCTTCCTGCAAGTGAAAATGCTATTTCTGAGAGTCTGTGCTCTTAAAATCTTGTGTGATATTTTTGAATTACCCTCTTTTCTATTCTGAACATGTATATATTTTTCAAAACACCCCATTTGTTACCACACATACACACACACACACCATTTAGTTTCATTAACTTGAGTAAGAAATTACTATTCCTGGCAAGCATGAGGTCCTGAGTTCGGTTCCTGGTCCCCCCATCCCCCAAATCACTATTGTAACCCAACCCATGGTTTTACAGGTGGAGCAAGGTCCAGAAAGGGAAGGAGTTGGCCACTTTCCCTACCTAGTAAGGTACAGATAGAAACATGTTAGCCATAAAGGAAAAAAAAAAGGGGGGGATGAAGCAGTGGCAAGGAGTGAAGCCCACACTCAGGGTGAGGAGATTCTGTTCAGGTTCTTGGGGATGTGTCTGGGACTTGGCTCCAGGGAAAGGGTTTCCTCTGTCCCTCTATCATGAGCCTATGTGGACTATGCTGTACTTGCCATGGCAGTGACTGAGCCAGGCCAGTGAGTGAACTCATTCAAATATTTACTGAGCTGCTACATTCCTGTACTGGTTTGGTCACTCTGTTCCTGCCCATCTGAGCCTCACTTTTTCTTGTCTGAATTCGTATCTGCCTTCCTCATGTTCCTGGCCTATGGGGAAAGTTTGGTAAACCAGACAGTGGAACTATAGTAAAACAAAGTACAATGGTTCCAGCTAGATTGTGTAGATACCCTGGTCAGTAGGTACCAAGTTTGGGCCTGTCCTTTGTGGGTTGCTCTCTTAGAAGATGGCCTGGTTGGATCTCAGGCTGGAAATTTCATTGCAGTTTTTGGTGAATACCTCCTATCATTATGTCCAGGCATGGTTAGAATTGTACTAAGTAGCTTCCTGATTTCCTCTGCCTCAGGTTGCTGGAATCTCCAGGACCTAAAAGAGCTGGGTGGCAGATGGAGGAAAGGCAGTCAGGGAGACCAAGAAGGTGTCTATACTGCCACCAGTTTTGCCTCCTTCCACAGGCCAACAGAGTTGGATAGAGGGATGGGGTCATCTTTGCAACTTCTTTTCATCCCACTGGTGTGGCCACTGGTTTGAGAAGGATTAGCGTAGTAGTGTAGTTAAGTGAGAAAACAGTGGCAAAGTGTGGGCCGCCTCCCAAGTTTCCTAGTGAGCCTGCACTTATTTTGGGATTAGAAATCAGGGTTCAGCTCTTACAGTTCTTAGCTCTAACCATCTTTCCCACATTATCTCAGGCTCTATTGCTTTAGTTTCACTTTGAGGATAAAAACTAAAGTGAGAGGGAATAGCAACTCCAGAAGCAGCTGCTTCAAACCCATTACAGGGTTGGAGAGCACTGGGGGATCTATGCTAAATAGGCTTCTTTAGGAGAACAAGCCTCTTCCTTACCCACTTCTACTCTTGTTCTGGAGAGCAGGCAGGGATGGGTGGGGTCCTGTGGAGAGGCGCCAGCTGCAGAGTGGCAGTGGCATCCTGGCCAGGCCATCTGGGTGCAGACTAGTAGGACAGGTTCCCAGAGTGAAATCAGCCTCCCCTGGGTGAGTTCCTAGCCCTGGGCCCCCAGGTCAGGAGCTGTTGCCTTTTAAAATCCCATTCTTCCAGGATGGGTCCAGAAGCTAGGCTTGTGTTGGCTTGGGAGAGAAACCCTGGCCTTCTAAATCTAGCTTTCTCAGCAGTTCACACCGCCTAAAGATAAACACACGCACCCATCTCCACTATGAACACTCTTTGACACTGGGTCACACCACTGACACCTACCCCAACCCACAGCAGTTTATTCTCAGAACAAACCTCAAAACCTTTTTGTCCTGGTCCCGTTCCCAGTCTCAGGGTCTTGGAGAGGACAAGGGATAGTGCAGCAGGAATCCTGCCTTCTCATGTCTTCGTGTCTCTGTGTTGATAGGTGGCTTCAGGCAAGATCTTCCCTACTCTGGCTCTCAGTGTCCCCATTAGTCTTGACAGCACAATTCTTTACAGCTCTGTGCCTCAGCCGAATTGATTTTGGTTCCTGGAAACTGGTGAGAATCTCAGTGTTGGCTTTGGTCTGGATCAGCTTTTGTATTTCAAAGATTAGCTGCCATTTCAGCTAGGGTCTCAACTGTTTCTTCCTACCTTTTTCCTCTGTCATTCATTCTCTCTCTCTCTCTCTCTCTCTCTCTCTTTCCTTCTTTTTTTTTTTTTTTTTTGTCTTTTTGAGACAGGGTCTCACTATGCAGTGCAGGCTAGCCTTGAACTCACTTTGTAGCCCAGGCTGTTCTCAAACTTGAAGGATCTTCTTGTTTCAGCCTCCTGGGTGATGAGATTACAGGCATGTGCTACCACTCCCAGCTGCTTTTTTTCTAAAAAAGTGCTCAGACTTGACAAAGTAGGTAAGAAATCATTGATTGCTTCAACAAGAAAGATTTTTTTTTTAATGTACTTTTCTTTCTCTGCATAATCACAAGGTCTCTAAGCACAAACCTGGTGTCTACTCCCAAGAGGTACCTGGTGAGCACACAGTAGATGATCAGGAGCCCTTTGTTAAAAGATGGTGTTGGTCCAGGGTGATGGCTCAGTAGAGCACAAGGGCCTGAGTTCAGTCCCCAGTTCTGCAAAAAAAAAAAGTCTTAGGAAAACAAATAGGTTCTTCAAGGGACCTTACAAAGAAGCTGGGGAGAACACCTCAGGTAAGGTGACTTTTGAGTATTGACACAGGCCAGTCAGGGAGACTAGAAACAACAGGTCTGTGAAGTGAGAATGTTGGTATATTGTAAAAACAAAGTGCTGGTTACCTCTGGAAAGTCAGTAAGCCTAGTTAGGTCTGCGACAAACAGGATCACAAAGGGTATTACTGTGTTAAGAGGCTGATAGTCACAGGACATGGTGGTGCATACCATAATCCCAGCACTCTGTAGGCTGTCTATAAGTAAATAAACTGGGTATAGAGCTCAGCACCATCTCCCCTCCCCAAAAGAAAGGATATGATAATGAAATTGTGTGATTTTATTTTACAATTAATACTTCCAAATACTGGAGTGGGGAGATGGCTCAGTGGAATAAGTGCAAGGGCCTGAGTTCAATCCCCAGTTCTGCCAAAAAAACTTCCAAATACTGATTACTGGTTTTTGTATGATTGTAAGTAATTAGTAAAGGTTTCTTAAGTATTCCCTACTTACTGCTAACTTCCTTTGACATACACAGTTCACAGAACCCTGTTGCTGAAGAAGGCATGGTTGTATTTATTGCTGTTTTTGGAGATGATAAAAGTAAAATGAATCATAGTTCAGTTAAGATTGGAAGTCACACAGTTCAATTAAGATTTGAAGTCCTGGTTCACTGTTCTTTCTATTCTACCATCTTGCTTCTGTTTAAGAAGAACATAACAAAGCAGACAAAATAGCTCAGCGGACTAACTGCTTGCTTAGACAAGCGCAGGGACTGGGGTTCCATCCATGGTATCACATGCTACACACCCCTGCTCCCAGGTGTGCTGAGCCACCAAAGGAAACCCAGTGTGGTGGAGGCCTGTAATCCCAGGCTGGAAATAGGAGGATCACTAGAGTCTGAGCTGTGTAGTGAGACTGTAACAGATACCTAAAATAAAAACAAAACAAGATCATAACAGAAATTACTCTTTTTCTTAGATTACCCTTCCAAAATGATTGCCATTAAAAACTTTAACATGAGTAATTATTATCACTCGTTGTAATTAGGGCAATGAAGTTAAACTTTTTTTTTTGTGGAATGGGGGATTGAACTCAGTCCACTGCGCTTGCCAGACAAGCACTTATTCTACTGAGCTATCTCCCCAGCCCCCAGCAATGAAGTTAAAATGACATATTTTTGTTTTGTATATCACAAGCTTATAGTACACCTACACATGCTCCTGTTCAGCACCTTCCTGAGGTTATGCCATACTCACACATAGGGTATTGCACTTGTTCATCTCTAATCATTTTTCATTTGACTTCTTTTTTGTTGTTGTTGTTTCTAGTATTTATTTTTCTCATTATAAAAGTAACACATGAAGAGCACTGGATTTGGTGAGAACATTTTGAGCCCCAACTGTGTCACATATCCCTTGACTTCTTTTTTTAAACTTTCCTTTTCCAGAATTTCAGCAAAAAGATTGTAAACAGATTATAAAACAGCCTATTCATAAGTACATTTAATTTAAATTAGAATTTCAGCTAGCGCATTCCTATACTCGTAAAGCTGAGGATCATAGCCAGTTTGAGTCCAGCCTGCTGTACATGGCTAGTTTCATGGCTGACCTGTACTTACATAGCAAGACTCTCTCAAAAAGCAAAAAGACAATTTTAGGGCCTGGGAGATGGCTCAGTAGAATAAGCACTTGCCTGGCAAGTGCAAGGTCCTGAGTTCAATCCCTGGTACCTCAAAAAAATAAAAATAATTAAAAAAAAAAATTAAATCATGCAGGCCAGGGAGATGGCTCAGTAGAATAAGCACTTCCCTAGTAAGCACAAGGGCCTGAGTTCAATCTGCTGTTCTGCCAAAAAAAATTAAGTCATGCTTAAGTAGTTTTAAATGTGTGACTTTGGGATTTGGGGTGAGAAAAATTTGTGTGGTTTTTGTTTGGGTTTTTTTTTTTTTTTTTTTTTTTTTTTTTTTTTTTTTTTTTTTTTTTTTTTTTTTTTTTTTTTTTTTTTTTTTTTTTTTTTTTTTTTTTTTTTTTTTTTTTTTTTTGCTGTTGTTGTTTGATTTTGTTTTTTCGGTTTTTTGTTTGTTTCTGTTTTTGTGGAACCAGGGATTGAACTCAGGCCCTTGTGCTTTCCAGGCAAGTGCTTATTCTACTGAGCTATCTCCCCGACCCTGGGGTGAGAAAAATTTAATACTACTGAAGCTTATAAGAAATCCTTTGGTGAACTAGTCTATTAGTCCATTTAAAAAAATTTTAGTGAAGGGCAACCCATTCAGGACCCCTGCTATCTCTCAGGAGCTATTCCTAGTCCCCATTCCTTTGCCCAATAAATTTTTCTACTTTTAAATAATTTTTTTAGTGAAATACACATAGCAGAATGTACCATTAAACTATACATGTCAGTAGTATTATATTTCTTATTGTTTAGCAACTATCATCATCTATCTTCAGAACTTCACAGCATCCCTAGCAAAAACTGCACATTAAGTTGTACGTGTTAAACACCAACTCTTCCTCCCCTACCCCCTCTAGCCTCTGATGGCTCTAAATTTGATTACTCTGGGTACCTTAATTCATGGCCTGCTTTAAGAATGTATATTTTGGACTGGCCAGATAGTTCAGTGGATTAAAGCGCCTGCTTAGGCAGATGCAGGGGCTGGGGGGTCCACTGAGACAGAGACAGACTGGACATGGTGGCACCCGCCTGTAATCCCAGAGCTTGGGAGGCTGAAAACAGGATCACTATGAGTCATCTGTGTAGTGAGACCCTGTAGACCATGTACTAAATACATAAAAAATAAAAGTGTGTATTTGAAAAGCAATAGGGGAAAGTCTTTAATAATAATAATAATAATTAATAATAATAATAATAATAGGGGAAAGCCTTACAGTGATTAATTTTTCAGGTTAATGCACACTGGAAAGCTAAGCCTGTTCCAGTAGAGCTGTTAGAGGGCTGATTGTCTCCTGACAGGACCTCATGCACAGAGGCAGCCTTACCTCCACAGCCCAATGTGATTGTGAGGAACCTTGACTATGGTCCCTGTAGGAGCAGGAACTTGGTTGAGGAGGGCTTTGGATTTAACCATGACATCCAGTATAATTTCTCTACTGACCACTAGCTTGCTATAGTGCCACTCCACTTATCTGAAGGCCCTTCTACCTCTCTCAGTCCTGGCTTCCTCACCTGGGACATGGGACCATACTCTCCACAATCAGTCGAGAGACCAGGGAGATAGCTCAGTAGAATAAGCACTTGCCTGGCAAGCACCAGGTCCTGAATTCAATCCACTACAAAACAAACAGAATCATTCGAGACAAGTAATGAACTTTGCTTTGCAAATGAGAATCCTAGGTCATGTTCAGATATGATTTTTTTTTTTTTTTTTTTTTTTTTTTTGTCTTTTTTGAGACAGGGTCTCACTGTGCAGTTCAGGCTGGCCTTAAGCTCACTTTGTAGCTCAGGCTGGTCTCGAACTCACAACAATCCTCCTGCCTCAGCCTCCCTAGTGCTGGGATTACAGGCATGCGCCACCATGCCCGGCTTTCAGATATGATTAAATGCAAGGAGACTAGAGTTCCTACTTGCCATTTAATAGGAGTAGAAACTCAGAAGGAGACTTTTTCCAAAATCACACAGAGGTTAACTAGCAATATTGAAACCCAGCTATCCTCACTCTAAGTTGCAGTTCTTTGAGGTTCTTTGTTGGCTAGTCTTTCCAAAGATAGTTGGGGTGGGGATATGTGGTTGCTTTTCCATCTTACTGGATCCAAGATATTGAGAAGCCCCAGTGTTGAACAGTTTACAGGAGAGGATAAAGGAAGGGTAGATGTTAGAGTAGGGAAGCAAGGATGATGATACTGTGTCATAAGAGTACTGAGTCAGATATGGTGGTACATGCCTGTAATCCCAGCACTCAGGAGACTGGAGCTTGAGTTTAATGCCACCCTGGGTGACATAGTGAGTTTAAAGCCAGCCTGAAGTATTTCCATGGTGATCATCTTCCTCAGAGACAGAAGACACCTTGAAGTAATGCTTCATATGGAACCCATGGCAGATAGCATCAATCAATCACAGTATAGCCACTGGGCCTTCTCAACACAGACAGGCAATACTAATCAACCTTAAGTAGTATTACCAGTGGAACTTGTGCCATCCCTGGTCTGGTGCATTCCTCCATTTTTATACATGTGTGGCAACCCTGGAGGAAAGGGGACTGTTTCAAGAGTGTAGTGATGCCATAGCTGTCTTTGTGAGACTAGAAAGAGGTGTGTCAAGATAGCCTGGTGTCTGAAGAAATATGTTGGCAAAAACATCAGGGCAAGTACCTCCTAGGGGGTTAGAAGTTGTCAAGGTAAAGTCTGTTTTATGTGCTCTTTGAGATTTGGCTTGGGGTCAATGTCTTTGTGAAAGTTCACTAGAGTCACATTTCACTTGCCAGAGGAAGCAAACTTGCTGTTCAACAACGGCACCTAAACTCTGTAGGAATGTGTGCCAGTCTTGCTAACAAAGTCTGGTGTTTTTACAACTTGTGAGACTGGGTGCCACAAAGGCTAAGTTTTGGAGATTAAAACCTGTGGGGCTTGCTTTCAACAATAGTAATGGGGAAACTTTTAGAACTTTCAGTGATACAGCGCACTGGCATACATGCCATAGGTTCGCCATCACTTAGAATATGACTTGCTGTGTGACACTAAGCAACTCCTTCAACCTGTCAGCCTCCATTTTCGTTAGCAGTAAGAAGGGAGATGGTGGGGGAAAAAATCTCCATGTGAAACTCAGATATGTGATACAGTATAAGAACCTGGACATGAGTGGGCTACTGCAATAGCTACCAGTTTCTGGGCAGATGACAAATGTCTGATAACTATGAGTATTAGCCACTTAGATACAGTCAGTTCTTAAGGGTGTGGTTAACACTGTGCTATTGTGGTACAGGGCTCTATGAATAAGGTGGGGTGGGTGGTGACCTTTTAAGGAGATTTTCCCAGATTTACCAATGCTTCACTTTCAGAGGTGATTGGGAGGGGTAAGGGCACATGAGGGGGATGGGGTGTATGTATTAAGATTTGATCTCACACCTCTTCTGCATGGTGTATCCTAGGAACTTGTAGACCAAGCCAGATATGGGCTCCTACCTCAAAAGCATCAGCAGGCATTCATCTAGGCACCTCTTCTAGGCCGAAGAGGGGCTCAAAAGGAGGCAAGCTACTCATTCTGACTTCAGGAGGCTTGGTCTAAAGGCAGAAAAGGAAAGTTTATGGCTTATAACCTCAAGTTGGTGGGTAGTGTCTAAAGATGAGTTACTGGCTTATTGAAGAGCCAGTGCTGGGCCTAGGGACACTATACAGAACGAGTTTTTAAAGGAGTAATGCTGTGATGTAGGCCTAAAGAAGAAAGAATTACTGAGAAAGAAGAGTGTTTCAGACAGGCACAAGCTGTGCAGAATCTACACAATGGCTATAAACTGTGGGTCTGAAGAGGATGGTGGAAGGATGCTTGTCAAGACAGATCAGTGGTTCTTACACTGGAGTGTGAAGTTGGTGTTGGTACTGGCATGGTGTAGAGGGGTGCACAGCTGTGGGTCTCTAGGCAGGGCACAGGACCTTCCTAAACACAGCCCCTTTGAAAGAATGCCACATTTTTATTCACCTCTATCCCAAGTGAAAAATCCCTGGCTTCTGTCCTTCAGAGACCCCCGAGAACCTAGGATCAGGCAGCAGCTATGTAGGCTCCTTGCTTAGGCAATATGTGGACCCCTCAAGCTGTACTAGTGACTTGGCAAATCACTTCCCATCTGCCTTCCTGAGAGACTTCCAGCAGCCTGTTAGTGAACCAGGTAACCCAGTGTGACTCATTTTAGAGATGAAAGAATTGAGGCCAGGAAGCCTTGGTCATACAGAGAGTGAGTGCTGGAACCAGGGAGTGTCTGTAACTCATAACCAGGTATGGGAATGGGAGAACAAATGTCAACTGATAGGGCCCTTACACAGTGTAACCTGTGGAGGCGACTTTACTGTCCGAGCTCTAGTATGTGTCCTGTGTGGCCAGGCTACATGAGTATTTTCCTCTCCTTTTCTATTTATTGATAGTATTTCTCCAGAGGCAAAAATGAGTTTGAATATGATTTATCAACAGACACGATGTCTGATGTCACATCTAGAACTGGACATGAAATAGGGGAACAAAGAATATCTCGGGCATAGAAGTAATCTGGAAGGTCACACCTGTGAAGGCTTGAGTCCCTTTCCAGTATCCACTGTACCTGTGTCTAGCCTGTCTGGTCATCTTCTAGGCCCCTCTTCCATCTTTGGCCATCGCTGCTGCTTAAAGCTACTCTTGACCACGTTCATGTGACAGTCTTCCAGGTATTTGAGGACAATAGCCATTCTTTTTTTTAATATCTCCAATCCACTTATTTATTCATTCATTCATTTTAAAATTTGACACAGATTCTCACTAAGTGGCTAAATTGCCCAGTGGGAACTCAAACTTGACTTTCTCCTGCCTCATCCTCCCAGTGTATGAGATTACAGCTGTGTGCCACCAAATCCAACTATTAAATTTCTTGTTTTGAATTAATTTAAATTCACAAGAAGTTACAGAAATATTATAGAGATGTCCTGTGTACCCTTCATACAGCTTCCCCATAAAGCTACCTTCTGAGATAGCCATGTTATAGAATAAAAAGCAAGAAATTGATACAATACTCTAGGAAACTACAAATCTTATTGAATTTCACCAAGTTTCACTTGCACTTATTTTGAGAGAAGATTGTACAGTATAGATTCATGCAACCAGCACTTCAATCAGAACAGAACTGCTCCATTGCCATAAGAAGCCTCCTGTCTGCTATCTCTTGTTATCTGCACCCCTGTCCCTAACAACCACATGAGCCATTCTTTTCTGATCTCTTCTCATTTGTCCTAATACTTTCACAACTTAATGATATATGCCTTTGTCACCCCATTTGTGACAGGTGTATTACAGATATCCTGGTCACTCTTGTTGAATTAGCTCGAAGCTTCCTCAATCAGCTCTGCATGGCTGTTATAGTGTCCAGGCAATAGAGAAGGTATATCATTGTCATCCTGTACTTTACTGTGAGTGTTTTGAAAACAGACTGCCAGCCCAATGCACAGTGTTTGATATTCTCTCTACAAATAAATGTTTGCATGATGAGATGGTATGGATTTGAGAAGTCTCTGTGGATTATCTCCTTTGTGTGTGTATATGTTTGAGACAGGTTCTTATTATGTAGCACTGGTGGTCTCCACACAGCTGTCCTCCTGCCTTGGCCTTACAAGTGCTGGGATGGCAGGTGTGTGCCAGCATGCCCAGCTGGACCTTTCTCCTTAGACTCCAGTGTGACCACATTCCTTGCCCTGGAATCACCTGCAGCACCACAATATTATCCAAAGTTCAATGGAGGCAGCTGCTTTCTGTTCCTGTGCCTGCCTTTATCTGTGCAGTCTTTTGAGATGTCTGGTCAGCTAGAGTCACCAAAGCATTTTTCAGCATATGCTGCTTTTCTTGTGTAATTAATTTTCTTACACAGGTTCCAAAATCTAGTATTTCATGTAAACTCTGAGGCAAAGAGCTGTTCTTTCCTATGTCTTTGGCCCCTATGTCTCTGGCACAGAGGATGGTAGCATTGTCTGTGTGGACCTGACCTGAACTGAACTCATGGTTTTCCCCATTCAGTTCTATGCTGCTGCTTTCATCCTGTCTCTTGGCTGCTCAGGGTTCTTGGCTCCTGCTTCTGTTACCCAATACACCACCTGTCACTCCAAATACAGTGAATGAGCCTGTTAATACCGTCTTTCTATTCTGGGTTCTGCCTGGTCATTCAGAATGATGAAAGAGGCCTGCAATTGAGGTGCACCAGGCCTGATAGTGTCTGGCTTTGCACATGGACATGGAACGTATGAAAAGCTAGGCTTTTATGACCTGTTATCAGGGTTTGATGTAAGCCCTCCAGACATGAGGGAAGTTTTTTGAGGCATTATTTATATAATGCTCCCCAAGCTGGGCTCCTGGAGCCTCAGGTCTCATCTCCAGGTCAGAGGACCAAAAAACTGCTTTTCTCAATCTTGAGGAATCAGGGGATACCCCGAGTACTGAGACCAAGCTAGGCCTGCTGCTCTGCTACCTGACTCTTAGTACATTTGCTTTTCTGATTCTTAATTCTCTTATGTACTGAGAAGCTGACTTTGTGTAGTGCACCTCAAAGCACCATGTGGAGATTGATGTAGTGAGAAAAAGGAAACTTGAGCTGCTTCAGGGACTTGGAGTGGGGAGTGGATCTTCCCCAGGCTTCCTTGGAGATCTCCAGAACACGGCTTTGAAATAACTGGAATAACTACGCTAACTCCTAGGACCCCTCAAGCCCTAGAGTAGAGTCCAACACCATCTTTCCAGACTCGGCATCCCATCAACTAGCTGTGTGGCCTGTCCCAAGTAGCTTCACTTCTTTGGGCCTTATTTTGAAGACTGTAGTGAAAGTCAGTGAAGCTAGAAAAGTCCTAGGTGGCTGAGAAACCCATGTCTAGGTTCCTGGCAAGAGGGTCAGTAACATCTGGGGCCATGTGTCTAAAGAATAGGGCTTGAGGAAGGGCAGTAGGCAGCAGTAGGTCAGCACTGCCTTTTTTGCCATATGCAAGAACTCTAGTCCAAGGGATACTGGGCCTCTCTTCTTATTGCTAGCAGAACCAAAAGCTACCACCCTCCAATGCACTCAAAGAAAATCATCAAATTCTACTAGAGAACCCTAGGAAAAGGGTCAGTCTGTACTCTCAGATGGGATTTGGCCAAGATCTGAGCCAGCTTCTGGCATGTGGCACCTGACTTTCAGCAAGAGCTGTATAGCTAAGCAGTTGATAAAAGTGCTGATTCTTCTCAAAACCCCTGACTCTAATCCTGGTACTTCCAGTTACTGGCTATGTGGTCCTAGTTCATTCACTTTTCTGAGTCTTAGTGTTTTTCCTCTGTGAAACAGAAATGCTAGGCCTGCTGACAAGTTAAAGAGCTGAGCTTTTGAAGTTCTTCATGCTAAACCAGCCCTTGGGCAGCAGGAGAAACCCTCCAGCTTCTGGAGGCTCCAGGCCAGCATCTCCCCACCCTCTGGCCCTGAACTAAGCTATAGGTCCACCTCGAGGTACTGCTTAACTCTCTCCCCACCTCCTTGATCCCAATTAGGTGTGAATAGTTCTGAAGAGCTACTGGGGTGTGAGAGCATTATCCTTGGAACCAGGAGATCCGTTTTGGACAGCTATTCTAGTCTGTGAAGGAAATGACCATCTGCATTCCAGACTGGGCTCTCCTGAAACCTGTGCCTTGGTGCCAAAAGCCAGAGACCAGACCTGGTAGAGGGGGCCTTTTCTTCTTCACCCAACAGGAACTAAGGTTCCACCAAAAGTGCTTCTGGCTACCTCCATTATAAGGTTTCTTTGGGGCTTCTGACTCTCCTTTCCAAGGGAAGACTGTATGGCTAGGCATCCAGGGTAGCAGGGGAGAAGGGCTGGAGTTCCAGGAGGTCTGAGGACAGCTGCTCCTACTGTTACAGATTTGTGTGCTGCAGGCCATGTTGGATGGCAGCCATGTATGTTACAGTGTTTCTTACAATTCAACTAACTCCATTTGAAAGTTCAAAGGGTGTCTGTGTATGGTGCTAGAATTGAATCCAGGGCCTTGTACATATAGGCAAGGGCTTTACCACTGTAAACAACATCCCAGCCTCCCACCCTTTAAGTAGGTTTTGAAAAAAGGTCTCTCTAATTTGCCTAGACTGGTTTTGAACCCACCTCAGCCTGCCAAAGAGCTGGTATTACTGGAGAGTGACACCAGGCTTTACATATTGTTTAAAATCTAGATTTCTGTCTTTTCTTGCATAATTGGCAGCTTTAACAAAGTTGGACCCAGGTGTTCACATGGCAATTGTGAACCAGAGGGTTAGATGTGACCTCAATATCTAAGGCCAAACACTTAGCTTCTAGGTAGGGCCTGTAAGGGGACGGGCACTTGGCCCACCATGGCTGTTGTTGGCTTTAGGACCCAGCAGCAACCTGGACTCACAAAAATTTTTTTTTCAGTGCCAGCTCTTAAGAGTGAAAAACCTGCTCTCTCATCCATAAAACATGAGTGATAATTAACATAAAGTCACATCTGACCAGCGCTTGCTCAGTAATAGTTTTCTTCAGTCTGTGCATGTGATACCTGTTGCCTTCAAAGTCTGGCTGGAAGCCTGCTTACTTTCTCCCTGCAGCCATTCAGAAGCATATTTTCTCACATTCTGATACCTGGTGTTTGGAGTTGACCTCAAGTTCCCACAGCCTCATTGCCTAACTGCAGGGAGAATTATTCACAGCTTTATCTCCCACCAGATTGTGCTTCTATTGGAATGTTGAGTATGCATGTTGGGGGCTGACATGACTGGACTTCCTGGCCCTAGGCCTTGGATTCCAACTCAGAGCCAGGATGAAAACATTCTCTTCCCCTAGCCTCAGTTCGTTCACCCAGTTGTCAAGTAGAGATTTGTTCATTCAATTTACTGAGCCCAGCCAAGTGTTAGACCTGAAAATGGACAAGCATCATAATTAAACACCTAAAGTGGATTTGGAGCAGACTGGGCTGCTGGTAGGGGGAAGAGAAGTGGGCCTTTGTAAAATGTACCATCAGTGGCAGAGGAATACAGCTTTGTCAGTGAGGAAAAATGAGGAGTCCCAGGTTTCTGAAGTGTGTTGTCAATATATGGAGTGCCCTCTGGGAAAGCCAGGCTGATGTTGGAGAGGAAAGGGTTCATATTTATTCTGGACTCACTTAGCTTGTGATGAATGGCCTTGGACTTGCCTGCAGAGCTGCCGAGCGCACTGGACTGCTGAGACGATAGGTGATGTACCTTCACTGCTGGGCTAGGGTGCTGTAAAATTGATTTTCTGACTACAGTCAAGTCTGAAGGGACTTTATAAAGGTTGCTTTGGGCAGGAAGAAGGTAGGAGGCCCAGGAGCCCCACTGAGTGAAAGCAGCCTTCCTCCTGTTCTCTTTACCTTGGTGCTCAACACTCCTGTACCAGTCAAACTACCTAAACTTCATCTTGCCAAATTGTGCCCTGCTCAACTTCTGCCCCATGCCTTACAGCTTAGGCTGTCTGTCCTGCTCCTTTGTTTGCAGAGATCCCTTCACCACAAGCCCTTCATCTCCTTGCCGCTCAGTGACTCAGGCCACCCATTCACACCCAGGTAACCTTAGTGTCTTCTAGGAAATGATAACTCTTTCATCCAGAAACTGTGGTAAAGGAGTGGTATGGACCCACCTGTAATCACAGAATGTCTGTGTCAGACCCTTCCCTTCTCCAGAGTTCACAGGTATATCCCATTTTGTGAGTGGCCAAGGTTGTACTCTCCTTATTACCTTTACAGGGTTGGTGCGGTGTAAGGGTGTAGTCCTCAGCCTTGTGTTTCATTCCCAGCCCAACACTGTCTCTCTAGAAGATATGCAAGGACAAATTACTTTACCTCTCTATAAAATAGAACAGTGACACACCCTTGGTGTGTCATGGTTTTGAGGGTTCACCTACAGCTTAAGTCAGTTCTCATTACTTATGGTAGTTATGTTCACAGTCAAATACCAAACCATTGCCCCTGTAAGAAGTACAAGATCCCTGCAAGCTCTGGTCACCATATTTTTCCAGCCAATCAGTATATAACCCATAATTTTGCTTTTGGGGAGTTGGATAGATGAAGTCTTACTAGAAAGCCCAGGCTGGTCTTGAAGTCAAAATCTTCCTGTCTCAGCATCCTGAATACTGGAATTTCAGGTATGTTCCACTATGCCTGGCTCTTAAAAACTAGTTAATATTGATTCATTACCATCAAACTCATGACCAAACAGCACTGTGCTTATGATTGAGTGAAGCATATCTAACACATGCATTTTTTCCCCCACAAAACACACATCAGCCTTCTTTTAAAAAAAACACTAGGCAGTACTCTTAGAGCTATTTTAAAGTGATCACCAACAGATCATAAATAGGAAATGTAGCCCTATCCATAACAAGGATACTGGCTCACTGTATGAGAGTTGAGAAAACTATTGCTTTAGTGCACCTAAGCTGTAGTGAATACATAGGCACACATGTCTGTGGTTACAAGTAATCAAGTGAATGGGTAAATTTGCACATGCAGAATCCAAAAATAGTGAGGGCCAGCTGTATGTGAAGTGCTTTCCCAGGTGTGGCCACAGTCAGGTTAGCTCTGCCCTCAGAATCATTACCAGCAAGACTATATGTGTTGGCTTCTGGGCAGGACTGTAAGGACAGGGCTAGCTCACTGAGCTTTGCAGCTCTGTCTTCTCTAGTGTGGCATCTCATCCTTGTAGACTTTTGACCCCTATAGATGCTGGAGGCCAAGACAGGCACAGACTCTGAAAGCTCTGAATGCTCCCACTAAAAGGTTTGTTCAAAACCTGCTGGGTAATTTCTGGCACCATTGAAAGGTCCCAAATTAGTGGCATGGTTGGATTCTGCAGAGGACCAGAAGAATAAGTCCAGGGAATAGGAGTATGGGTAGGTTAGGGCTGATTAACTATAGATTAGAGGAAAAGAGAAGGATGGGAGAGGACAGTAGAGGAACCTGAATGTGGGAGCAATGGAAGATGCCTAGAAGAGCTTAGGAGGATGTTGTCATGAGAAGTCATAGCAGTCCATTGATGCTGACCCTTGAGGCACGGCAAGGTAGGTGGCACTCAGAATGCAACAGAGAGGGACTAAGGAGATGGCTCAGTAGAATAAGCACTTGCCTGGCAAGCTCAAGGGCCTGAGTTCAATCCCTGGTTCCCCAAAAAAAACATTAAGAATGCAACAGAGGGCTGTCAACAAGAAGAGTGTCTGTAGAGGTCAGTCTGTCCCTGATTCTGACCTAGCTACTAGAAATTATTACCAGCTTCCCCTGCTTTTCTTTTTTCTTTTTGGGTCGGGGCGGAGAAGAAGGGTCCTCCATTCCTTGAGGCCCAGTAAAGAGAATCTTTGAGTTCTGTTCTTACTACAGCTGCATGGTTGGCTTCTCATTCAGTGGGATCTTACAGCCTTTGGCCCTTTTTCTGATAAGCCCTTTCCCAACCTTGACAAAGCCAGAAAAAGGAGGTAGGGAAACCTGACTATCTGAGGCCAGCCCTGTCCACGCATTTGGGGCCTGGAGTGGCCCCTGGCCTCTCTATAGGGCCTGCTGCCACAGCTCCCCCACTTGTCAGTGGCTTGTGGTATTTGCTCGTCTTGAGGACTCTAGGATCCTTCTCCTCTAGTCTGCCTGCCAGGCATGCAGTCTGCATTGGCCTCAGGAATCAGGTGCTGCCCAGCTTCCAAGATACTTAATAGAGCCAATTTCTGAGGATTGTGGTGTTTTCCATATCTCTCATGCAATAGAGTAAGCATCTGAAGCTTTTGCCATCTTAAACCCCTTGACATTATAAAACAAAATGTGAAAGCAAATTCATTCTGACCAGATAGCTTGGTTTATAAAATCTGGTGCAGAAGGCAGAAATAGGCCAGGCCTGGTGGAACAGTCCTATAATCCCAGCAATTGGGAAGGTGAAGCAGGTGGACTGCTAATAGTTAAAGGTCAACCTGGGTTACATAGCAAGACTCTGTCTCAAAAAAAGATAGAAAGAAAAGGAGCCTTTGCTTCAAAGAAGCAAGGACAAGTGTTGTAGAGGGAGGGAGACTAAGCTAGATGTCTGGGACCAGGGCAGGCTGCAAGGAGGCTGCGTTGCACTGCTGGATCCTTTCTGAGCTTCGGCATGAGGGACCTGCATGGCTGAGATTGATGGGCAAGCATGCAGACTGTGGGGATAAGGGTTCAGCATGCTATTCCTTAGCAGATGTTTAACTAAAGATCTTTTGGGGTTTTTGTTTTGAAACAGGGTCTCTAGGTAATTTAGGCTGACCTTGAGCTCACTGCATACCCCAAGCTCACTTCAAACTCACAGAAATCCTCTTTCCTATCTCTGACAAGTTCTGGGATTGCAGGCATGTGCCACCACGCCTGCAGGATCTTTGAAAATAAATACAAGAACCAGCAAATTGTGGCACATTGAACATCTCCCTCGAGTGGAGACGGCAGCAGTGACAACCTAGAGGATGCAGGATTTCACAGCTGTGATACCTTGGGAGTTTTCTCCCTCTATTTTTAACATGTTCCTACTGGTTTGAACGGCTCCCATATATGCATGTCTGTCTCTTCAGGCAGAGACATGTATGGCTGCTCAAGCTTGCGGGAATGTAACCTAAGTCAGAGCTGCCTGGCGTGGGGCACATGAGTCGGTTGGCTGGCAGGTGAAGGCTGTGTGGCCTGTGGCTGTACACTGGGCCCCCAACACACACGGGACAAGTTCAGTAAAGGGCAGCCTTGACCGCTCCAACAGATAACACAAAGGAAGGGGGCAGATTCTGCCAGGGACAGGAAGGGCTGGTGTAGACGGGCTGGCCAGAGAACAACAGATGACAGGGGAAAGGGTTCTGACAGGAACACGTGCGTGTGTAAAAACTGAGTGCATGAGTGAATAGTGTGCTTGTTTTTCTGAAATTGGAAGGTGGAGTCTATGGCCATACCACCCTGAATGTTCCCAGTCTCCTCTGAAACTGGAAAGTGTTTGCTGAGAGGGTAGGGAGGGTGGTGAAGAAGCATAAGGTACTCTGAACAGAGATGAGGCCTAGAACCTGTGTGTGTGTGTGTGTGTGTGTGTGTGTGTGTGTGTGTGTGTGTGTGTGTGTGTGTGTTTAAAATGTCCTTAGTACAGGGTCTCACTACACAGATTGGACTCATAATGAGCCTCACAAGTGCTGGGATTACAGGTGTGCACCATCATGTTCAATCTTGGCTCTCTCCAGGGAAGTGGCCAGCACGGCCTGCCAAGGATTGAACCCCAGTTGCTAAGCCTGCCTAAGCAGGTGCTTTAGTCCACTGAGCTATCTGGCTGGCCCTACCCTAGAACCTTGTATTAAAGTGTTGAGAGCCTTTCCAGATCATCTTGATTTTTGGTACCCAAAGATTTTCAGTAGCAATAATGAGGTTTATCTTCTTACTCAACAAATATTTATTGGCGGGCTTCTGTGCTTGAGTCATTGCCCTAGGCCTGTGCCAAAGTGGAGTTCCCATCTCTGCCTCAAGCCTGTAGCTCCTTAGAGAAGCTAATGACAGATGGCACAGGTGCTCTGATGGAGGTTTCTGAGTAGCGGAAAAAAAGAGAGCAGTAAGAAAAAGCCTTTCAAAGGAAGTGACATTTAAAATGCTTGAGAACTCAAGGTGAGGGAGGAGGTGAAGGAGATGCAGGCCTGTTTCTTGCATTTGCAAGTGGGAAATGAGGTCCTATATGAGGTTAAGTCCTATCTTCCTGGTCCAGGGGGCAGGACACAGATCAAAGAGATGCCAACTGTCTAGAAAAATATTCTCTGCTACTCTCACCATTTATTTAACTGTGACCTATAACCTAGGAGACAGAGAATCCAAGATAAGTTCACTGTTCCTTTTATTACATCTGACCTCCCCTCACCTTTTTTTTTTTTCTTTTGTATTTTGTGAGGGTCTCACTATGAAGTTAAGGTTGTCCTTGAACTCCCCACCATCCTTCTGCCTCAGTCTCCCAAATGCTGGGATTACAGGCTTACACCACCATGCCCAGCTTTGTCCAGCCTCTTGCCAGTTCATTTTTCCTCTAATGACGTATCAGCTGCCTCAAGTAGGGGAGTAGGCTTCTGTGTGCTTCAGCATGACCGTGGGCTTCTGAGAATGGGGAGAGACTTAAAGTTTCATCATCTGTCCAGACTGACCAACCCCTTCTCCTAGGAGAAGGGGTGCCTCTGCCCTGGAGACCACTGTGCACACTGATTCCTCATAGCCAGTGTCAACCCTATCCCACAGATGAGGACAGGCCCCTAATGGGGGTCTCACAGCCTTGTGTTTGACTCCCCAACACTTAACTCCCATAAATGGAGGTGTTTCACTGTTAGGAGTTGGGTCAGAAAAACACAAAACCTGCATCCTTTGGAACTTTAGGCTAAACAAATCCATGCTGAAATCCTGGTGAATTTTGTGTGCTGAGCACTGGTGGTGGTTGGATTCAATAGCTACTCTAAACTTTAGTTCTTAGGAGAAATTGTCATGGGCTAGGTAGGGAGTGGTAAAAATATGGCTCCATTTTCTCTGTCCCAGACACCCAACAAAACCATGCCGTCCCCACACCAGTCTCATCCTTGCTTCCATGGTGCAGCCATGTCATCACTCCTTTCTACACCTGCAAGGAAACAGTATAACACAAGATGGGACAGGGCTGGGGTTTGAACTCAGGCTTCCTGGTTCATGCCTTCCCTTGGCTTCTGGACCCTTACCACTAAGGGAATGACTCAAACATTAGAACTTCAGCAAGCAAAAAGGGAGCCACAACAGGGATCTCTTGCTCCCAGTTGCAGTGATGGGAGGCTACAACTGACCTTGAATAAAGGAAAATGCTTTGAGTTTGCCACAGGCATGTGAATATAGTGTGCCATTACCCATTTAAAACTATCCCCTGCCTCTGCCCACTAAACAGATGATGGTGCTGCAAAGGCCAGAGAAGCTTGCTTTAAGCAGAGCTGAGGCTTGGCCCTTCCTGCCTAGGGAAGTACAGAGTGTATAGTGAGACCCAGCAGAATGCAAAGTGACAGGCAAATCTGCAGCCCCTGCCCAACTGGGAGCGGCCCAGGGTCTGGGGAGCAGAGTGAGGGGCTGTGTAGTCCTGCAGATGTGGTTGCCATGACTGCTGGCAACTCTGTGCACATTATCTAGCCTTTCTGAGCCTCATGTGTTTCAGCTGTAAAGTGGGCATGATCAGTATCCCTACCTTTGGAGTCACTCTAGAATTAAACTACAAAGACACACAGCTGCTGATTAAATGACCCAGCTTTGGGTTGTCAGCCTATACATTGGGACCACCTAAGCACAGCAGTTCCTCTTTATGTGAGCTTGCCCCTTATGCAAGGGAGGTGAATTGGGGGATCATTCACCCAAAGACCTAGGTTCTGCCTGCCATCTCCCCTTCCGTCCAGAGATGTCTGACCCATGCTTTGCCCTTCTTGGTA
Source organism: Ctenomys sociabilis (assembly GCA_004027165.1). Taxonomy (NCBI): domain Eukaryota; kingdom Metazoa; phylum Chordata; class Mammalia; order Rodentia; family Ctenomyidae; genus Ctenomys; species Ctenomys sociabilis. The sequence goes on from PVKA01005335.1 coordinate 22,760, forward strand.
ACCAGAGATTGCAGTGTGTCTGCATGATCCTCTTAAGTTTCCTCCAAGCCTGAGCAATGTTGAATACAGTGGGAAGTGCTCCTGCCTCAGAGTTCCCATATGCTGTTATTTTGAGATTGCACTGGGCACAAAGCCTACTTCAATTCCCTGGGCTTTTCCATTGTGGCCTCTGTTACTTGAGAACCATTCACACCATAGCTATTTCAGTGCTAATGAAGACACCTAGCTTTCCTGGAATTGACTACAGAGGTCAGCTTCATAGATGTCTCTGGGATGAATGGACAGATGGATAGACTTCATAAGTAAATTTTTTATTTGTAGATTCATATATAGGAATGATGCAGGAGCCACATGTGATTGCACATGCATATAATCCAAGAAATCTAGGAGCATAGTTCAATGTGAAAGCCCTGTTTTTAATCCCCAGTACCAACACCAAAATAAATAGGAAGGAGGGGATTTCTTTGTAGTATTACCTTTTATCTAGTTTCTCTTGCTGGTAAAATCTTGCAAAACTGTAGCACATCACATTTAGGATACTGACATAGACAGAGTCCACCTGTTTTCATATTTCCTCAGTTTCATTCATACTCACCTGAACATACTTTCTGTGCAATTTTGTCACATGTGTAGATTCATATAGCAATGTCCATGTCTAGATGCTGAGGTATTCCATTGCCACATACTGGGTCCCTCTTGTTAGCGTTTCATTACCATACCTACTTCCACCTTGCCAGTATGTTACAAAAGGAGATCCAGACAATATGATACTCTTTGGGACTCCTTTTTGTTCACTCAACAGCATGTGCTGATGAGTCCTCCAAGCTGTTCCTTATATCAGTTACCCATCCCTTATTTTTGCTGAAGAGTAGACCATCGCATGGAGGTACCACAATTCATTTCACCAACTGAAGGCCATTTATGTTGTTTCTAGTTTTCTGCTATTACAAATAAAGCTTTCCAAAGGCTGGGGAGATAGCTCAGTGGCGTAAGTGCCGGGTGTAAGGTCCTGAGTTTGATCCCCAGTACCTCAAAAGGGGTGGGGGGGGCAGTGAGATAGCTCAGCAGTCTAAAGTGCCTGTTTAGGCAAGCGCAGGAACCATGATTGGATCCCCAGCATCACATGAGCCACAAAAGTAAATGAAAGAAAGCGTCCCTGAACATTTGTGTTGTAATTTCTATGGGATAATTGCCCCAAGAGTACAATTGCTAGGTTGTATGGTGAATTGCATGTTTAATTTTATAAGAAAGCATCAATCTATTTTCCAGGGTGGTTGTATCATTCAGACTCTTCAGTAACACTTGATGTTGTCCTGTCCCTATAGCCATTCTGATAGGCTTGTGTAGTGGCAGGGAGAGAGATTCTGCCAGCCCATGTCCATGGGCCCTATGGCAAGGGGCCTTGTTTTGTGGGTTGCCATTGGACCTCACCGTCTCATGACTGGTAGCCCTTAAAGGCACAGCTCATCTGATTTCCTGGACCAGAGCAGTGCCTTGTTTCAGACTCCCAGAAGAGAGCACTGGTAGTTGTGGGGAAAGTCCACTACTGGTCAGGCCCTACCCTTACCTGAGACTAGAGAAGCACCTTCTATTTCAGACTGTATCTAGGAAGCAAGCAGCCAGTCTTTGGTGTCCTATGCCCTGCTCAGCACCAGGCTGGCCTGGTAGTCCAATTCAGAGATGACCTCAGACAGTACCTCGTGGGATTTCTGGTTTTCTGAATCTCCTTGGAGAACAGAGAGTACAACTGGGCATGATGGAATCATGGGAGCAGCAGACTAGTATAGGGTTTTCAGGGGAAGAGAGTAAGACGGCATGAGAGGGGCAAGATAGGTTGTGGTTAGCCTGGCCCTTGGTGATGTGTTTATCTTATCCACATAGAGAGAATGGGAAGAAGCTGGAGAAGAAAAGATCAAGGGAGTAGAAGGTTTCTCAGTAACTTTGAGGAAAGCATTCCTGAGTTCTCCTGAGCTCAGCTCTGTAATTACCATCTTCTCTTGGCATGGATCAGGCTCTGCCTCAACCATATGACACCAGGCACCTGGCTGTCTGGTCTCTGACTTGACAAAACCATTATGTGTGACTATGAGATGGAAGGTGTCTTTGGGTAATATTGTATGCCCCATTTGTTTTGGCCTTGTGTGAGAGTGAGTAGAATGGAGACCTGTGTGTGTCTGCCTTGGTTGTTGTTGAATCTGGCCCTTACTGCCTTGCTCTACGAGTCTTCACTGAGGAAATGGCTGAGGCCAGAGCTAGGCCAGGTGAGGCAGGTCTTGACCTCGAAGGGGGCATGAGAGGGTTGGAGGCTTCACCTTCTCCCCTGTCTTCTCACCCATCTGCAGGTTCATCATGTCTAGTGGCATATAAGAAGACCCCACCACCGGTCCCTCCGCGTACCACATCAAAGCCGTTCATCTCAGTCACAGTCCAGAGCAGTACTGAGTCTGCTCAGGACACCTACCTGGACAGCCAGGATCACAAGAGCGAGGTGACAAGCCAGTCAGGCCTGAGCAACTCATCGGACAGCCTGGACAGCAGTACCCGACCACCTAGTGTGACACGGGGTGGAGTTGCCCTAGTCCCTGAAGCACCAGAACCACCCCCAAAACATGCAGCTCTGAAAAGTGAACAAGGAACGCTGACCAGCATTGAGTCCCATACCGAGACTATTCCCAAAAGGAAACTGTCATCAATAGGAATACAAGTAGGAACCCCTTTTGCACTGCCCTTGGTCCACTCTGTGCACCTGCCTGTGTGTAATTACATCTGGTGGAGGACCACTAGTCACCTGGGAAAAGGTTGTCTCTCAAGGAGTACATCTAAGTGGCTGAACCAAATTGTACTCGTAGCCACACTTACTGTGTCCCCACCCCTGCTGTAGAGTCTGCAGCTGCAGCATATGCTGCTGCTGCTCTGGTGGGTTGCCCCAGTGAATGTAGTTACACTCAGTCAGCCATCTCCTGTCCACTGTTTGCTGTCTACTGTCTGTCTGTTCACTCTACCCTTTGCCCTGCCAGCCGACCCATGGGAGATGGGACTGGCCTAACATTTCTCTAATCCAAGGTCAATTTGTGTATGGAGCCATAGTTCTGCTTGACAGGGGGAGCAGTGTGAAGCATAGATGCTTATGGGCCAGTGGCCCAGGATCCGGGGCCCTTCATAGGGGTTGTTCAAGGGAACTCTGCCCAGAGGCCCCTCAGGCCTTGGGGACAGGTAGGTGGCTTGAAGCACCAGGTTCATGTCAAATTGAGATATGTGATACTAGTCCCACTGCCTTACTCCATGGGAAAGGGTCCAGGCAAATGACTCAGCAGGGCCACATGGACCATATCAGCAGGTCCTTCCAGAAGCCAAGCTCACTGCCTACCAGTGGCACTCAGCAGAGTAGGGCATCAGCTTCTCTGCTGCTTCAAGGCACCTCCTGCATGAGTCAAACACCATTAGTCTATTTCTGTTACAGTGGTTGAGCAGGGCAAACTTGGCCTTGTTTTGTAGTCTTTAAGAGTACTGTATAGAAGGCTGAGGCAGAAGGGTTGCAAGTTTGCAGGCAGCATAGACAGGGTATTGAGAACCTATCTCAAAATTTAAAAAGGACTGGGATGTAGCTCTGCATTCCCTGGTTTCAGTTCCCAATACAATTCTGGTTTAAAAAAAAAAAAAAGTTTTGCTCTAAGTACAGAGTGTAGGAGCTCGTTTTACCTAGTGCTAAAATAAACTAAAATAAAAAGTAGGCCATACTCAGGACAGTAAGAGTGAACTAGCTACAATGAGCATATGACTCTGCAAGGCAGAGCCCTTCCCAAACCTGGAGTAGGTCAAGGAGGACCAGGTGGTATGCAGTGGGGCTGCAGGGCTTCAGTAGTCTTCAAATTCCACAGCCACTTTTGAGCAAAAAATGAACGTGGCCAAACTGATGGCAGAACACTAAAATGTAGGAGGGACTGAAACACAAAGGGGGCCCTGAAAGGAATAGAGAAGGCTCATCAGGTAATTCCTTGCATGTGCCTGGACTTGTTTCCCCCAAGAGGGAGCTCCAGGTTGGATTCCCACACACATATGGGAAGAAAGTTGGTGGGCTATTTTCTGGTTCCATCTGCATCCAGTGGGCTTCTGCATAAGCGTCTATCCCTCACCCTGTACAGCTTCTCCAGGTAGGATTTCTACGGACATGGGGAGCAGCCCAGTTTCTGACCTTGGTCCCAGGCTTTCAGGTCTTCGTTGAGCACCCCACTCTCTGATTTCCCACACTGTATGCACTCATCTTCTCAGAATGCCTGAGAAAGAAAGGGCCAACCTTTATTCCTTCCATCTAGAATTGGCACTGGGATAAGGACTATAGCTTTTGGCCCCTCTTGGGCATCCCTTTCCCTGGCTTCCCCTAGTCCATGTTCTCACTGCAGCTCCTTGCAGATCCAGCAGAGCTGCTTGTCCTAGGCTGTGAGGAATGAGGCTATGTCCCTGTCCCAGAAAGCCTCTGTGATCCCTGTATCTGTCCAACATGCCAAAACACTGGAGAATCTATTTCTGAGGCTCTCCTAAACCCTTGTCCTACCTCTTAGAGCCTCAGATCCTCAGTCAAGTGTGGGTTCTCCCTCATTCTTAAGCAATGATGGGACTACTGGCCTGACTGTTCCATGCCCAAAAGCCTTTGGGGGGCCCCTGGGCATTGTCCCTTTCGGAGTGAATATCAGCTGTTGTTGGCCCTTTACCTCCCCAGGGTCACCAGTTATGAATGTAACCTCACCTCAACCAAGTGTGATCAGGGTCCGGGATGGCATCCTATAGTGTCCAGTGACTCTTGCTGTGGTAGCAGTTCTCAAACACAGAACTGTTGTCCCTGGTTTGCTTCAGTCCAAGTGTCTTCAACCTGCCATTCCCGGCTTCAGCCTCAGGGTTGGGGGAGTGATCTTTGCCTCAAAACAGCCCCCAGCTTCGACTGCACCAGATAACGGCTGTGGCTTTGTGTGTGTGTTCTCTTTCTCTTTCGTCGTCCTTTTTTTTCTTCTCTCTGATGCGTGTAAAGGAGAGGACTAGAAGGAACGGTTCCCACCTCTCGGAGGACAACGGACCCAAAGCGATCGATGTGATGGCACCCTCCTCAGAGTAGGGAAAGCCAGTCATCTCCACCCATACCCCTCCCGCCTCTGTGCGAATGAGCAGTGCCCGGCTTAATCTGTTCTGGCCTCGGGCCCATGTGCATTGTCTGCATGCCTTGTATTTGTCTGTCCACATGTGTTTGCGTCCTCCCACTAATGTGAATTTCAGCAGCAAGTGTGGTGTTTGTTTTTTATTTTTGTCTTTGTCTCCGTGCCGTTGCTGTCGTTGTCCTTCAATAAGGTTGACTGCATTCAGCCAGTGCCAAAAGAGGAACCCAGTCCCGCTACCAAATTCCAGTCCATCGGGGTTCAGGTAGAGGACGACTGGCGGTAAGTCGGACAGAGGTGGCGGCTGCTTCTCCCCTCTCCTCTCCCTCCCTCTGTTCTCACCTCTCCTGCTCTCCCTAACCCACTTCTCCTTGCTGGATTTCTAATAACCAAGCTGGGTTTGGGATTTGGGTGGTGGCCCAGGCATGGAAGGCTGGTCAGGGGCTGGGTGGTGGGCAAATGAGCACTTGCTCTGTGAGACCAGTCAGCCCAGGGGGCCAAAGCTGTGCTGGGACCATAGCTCCAGCTACCCTGATGTTAATGGTCTTCCTGGCCCCACTGCAGTAAACAGGCAACCTTATGACCTTGTCCTGTGTGTGTGTGTGTGTGTGTGTGCGCGCGCGCGTGTGTGTGTGGGTGGGTGTGTGGGCGCAGGCGGGATGGGGCAAGGGCTGAGCAGAGAATGAGATGGGGGCTGTGGGACCCGCTTCAGGCGCATGGTGAGCAGATGATGCATCTGTTTCTCTGTCTCCTGTGTGTCTGGGTCAGGTGGCCTCTAGTCTCCAGCCCTCTTGTAATTCACTTTCTCCTGTCCCTCCCTATCCATCCCCTACCCACAGAAGCAGCGCCCCCTCTCACAGTATGTCCTCCCGACGGGACACTGACTCGGATACCCAGGATGCTAATGACTCAAGCTGTAAGTCATCGGAGAGGAGTCTCCCAGACTGTACCCCACACACTAACTCCATCAGCATCGATGCCGGCCCCCGGCAGGCCCCCAAGATTGCCCAAATCAAGCGCAACCTCTCCTATGGAGACAACAGTGACCCTGCCCTGGAGGCGTCCTCACTGCCTCCCCCAGATCCCTGGCTTGAGACAACCTCCAGCTCCCCAGCAGAGCCAGCACAGCCTGGGGCCTGCCGCCGAGATGGCTACTGGTTCTTGAAGCTACTTCAGGCAGAAACAGAGCGGCTGGAAGGCTGGTGCTGCCAGATGGACAAGGAGACCAAAGAGAACAACCTCTCTGAAGAAGGTGAGTGGAACAAAGTTGATGCCCTGGGGTACAGGGACAGGGCCACAGGGCTGGTCTCCAGTTTTGGGCCAGCCAGCCAAGTGAGGGAGAACCCACACTTGACTGAGGATCTGAGGCTCTGCATGGGAAGGGACTCAGGTTCTGCTGTTGGGCTGATTTTTGTGAGCTTTTCTTTCATTCTTTGCCTTGTGCCAGCCACCGACATACATAACCACTTTCCAGGTAGCAAATGCTAGTTGTGAAGACTATGGACACAGCCTCACATGGATCAGTTCCCAGCTTTTCTTTACTAGTAACTTGCTTGGTCAAGTTACTCTGAGCCTTTTGTTTCCCAGTTCCCCCTGAAACCACACAAGCATGTTGTCGTGAGTGTGGTAATCAGTATAAAGGGCCAGCTGGATGCTGTGCACAGGGAAAGTTGTTACATTCAGCCCTCAGCAACGACTTGTTAGGCGTTTAGCAGGTGCCAAGCACCAAGATGTTACTGGGCCTCAATAGGACTCAATCTGTACATTAGTGAGGTACAAGTTATCTGCCTTCCCCCATTACATTTTTAGCTATAAAGTGCCCATTTCCAAATTTTTCCTTAATAAATTAGTTTAGAACTAGGGGCCAGATGTAGTGACATGTGCCTGTAATCTCAGCTACTCGGGAAGCTGAGGTGGGAAGATCACAGCCTGAGAAATTTAGACCTTGTGTCTTAGTTACTGTCTCATCACTGAGTACCCAGTATCCATACCAGTATCCATAACCTAAAAGAGGAAAGGTTTATTTGGCTTACAGTTTGTAGAGATTTCAGTTCATAGTCTTGAGGCAGGACAGCAGGGCAGAGGAGAACTAGCTCGTGGTGTGGCGGCAGGAAGGGACGAGGGAGGGAGCCAACCCTCCAGGCCACACCCCCAGCGGCCCACCTCCTCAGCCAGGTTCTCCTCTCCACCTCACACTTAGCTGTAAACTCATCAGCCAGTGTGTATCTTGCCGTGTGATCTCATCACCTCCCCCCCAGAAGCCCCATTATGAGTACATGAGGCTTTGGGAGGACCACTAGATACAAACCATAACCTCATCTCAAAAGATAAAAAAGGCTGTGGTTGAATAGCTATTGCACCTCAGCACTTGGCTAGCACATCGATAACCCTGAGTTTAAAAAACCTTTAGTTTTTTTAACTGAAAAAAAAAAAAAGAGAAATGAGAAAAATGAGGTAGGGCCCTGGAAAGCAGTTGTCACCCTGCACTGACTGGTTCAGCCAAAGCTCCTCTTGCCAGTTGACTGCTCCTGCACAGAAGGTTCAGCGAGGGCAGATACTCAGAGTATCCCAACAGAATAGATGTGCAACTGATGGTTCAGTGTAAGTACCACGCTAACTGATTGTGCCACTGGTATTTTGGAGTCACTGCTCTGTTGTCTTCTAGGCCAGTTCCCTACTTTGATGTCACACCCACTGGAGTTCAGGGAGTTGCTGTATGTGCCTAATGACTTTTTACAGTAATATATTACAAGATCAAACCAGAGGCAAGGATCAGAGAACACCAAAGTTATCTGACAGAAATGTCCAGCCTCCTACCCCCTTCTGTTTCCTCTCCAAAGTTGTCCTTATGTTGGTTTCCTGACAAAATAGGTGAGTGGTGGGGGATATAGCTCAATGGAACAGTGTCTACCTGGCAAACACAAGGTCCTGAGTTTGATTCCCAGGATACATACACACACTCCAAAAAATAGATGAGTGTTTAGTTCTTCCATATGATCTCTACCTCCCTATCCCCACTTCCACATATGACCTCATGGGTTTTGGTTAAATAAACTCAGCTTACTGTATGCAAATATTGTGTTTTGTTTTATGGAACTGGGGATTGAACTCAGATCCTTGCACTTGGCAGGCAGGCACTTATCCTATTGAGTTATCTCCCCAGCCCAAATATTGTTTAATGTAGAACATAATAGTGTATCTAGGGGCCCTGGGAACATAGCTCAATAGCACAAGTACCTGCCTGGCTAGCTCAAGGTTCTGAATTTAATTCCCAATACAAATAAGTAGTGTATTAAGATTTTATTTTCTTTTTTAATACCTTTTTTTCTTAGAACAAATGGTCACTCACTTATATACACTCTATTTTCTAGATTGTTTTTAAAATCGGGTCGGTTGACAAAAAAAAAAAGCCGGGCGTGGTGGTGCAGGCCTGCAATCCCAGCACTCGGGAGGCTGAGGCAGGAGGATTATTGTGAGTTCAAGACCAGCCTGAGCTACAAAGTGAGCTTAAGGCCAGCCTGAACTGCATAGTGAGACCCTGTCTCAAAAAGACAAAAAAAAAAAAAAAAAAAATAGGGTCTGTTTTGCCTAGAACTTGTAGTCTCAAATTCTCATGCTTAAAAGGTGATCCTCCTGCCTCAGCTTCCCAAATAGATGGGACTATAGGTATATGCCACCTCACCCAGCTTTACTTTCCAAATTGGGGTGGGTGGGTGTGTTTATGCGTTTGTTAATTGGGGTGTTGGGTGTGTGTATTTGTGTGTGTATGCGTTTGTTATTGGGATTGAACCCAAGGCCTTCAATAAGGCTAGGCAAGTGATCTATCACTGAACTACATCTCCAGCCCCTGAATTCTTAGAATTTTTCTACATGTTCCACTAGATCTGTCTCATCAACAGTATTCTCCAAATGTGCACACATGTTAGCTAACCTCATGGCTCCCTGTTTGTCACATTCCCCTTGACCTGTGCCCACACCTGGTCAGGTTGCTCCCCAGGCCTAGGATCAGTTGCTGTCCTGAGAATTCGCTTTTTTTGCCAGGGACTGCTGTTAGCTGTTTCCCATGATGGGCATGGTCTTCTGTTTTCTTAGTTCTTGTCTATCTAGAGCATGCCTTAAGATGGAACTTTTTGGAAACTTTTTTGGGGGGGGCAATGGAAATCAACTCAGGACTTTGTGCTTGCCAGGCAGGCACTTGTACCTCTGAGCTGTATCCCTGGCCCACTTTTTGGAAACTTTGCGTGTCTATTCAAACCTCATAGTTTGACTGGCTATACAGTGGAAAATGATAATTATAGATAATATTTGAGCTGGAAATGTAGTTCAGTGATGGGGCTTGCCTACCATGCTCAAGCACTATAAATATATGTATATTTACTAAATATAAGCATGAAAATAATATAAAATTGAGAATAATTTTTCCTCATAATCTCAAAGTCACAATTATGTTTAGCTTCCATTATTTCTGCTGAAACTTTTGATATCATTTCAGTTCTCTCCAGTTTGCATTTTTGTTATCTCTGGAAGCTCTTAGGATCTTCACTGTATAAGTATCTTCTGGAATTTCTGAATGATGTGCCGTAGAATGGGTCTTCTTTCATTTGTTGTGCTACTGATTAATTGGCTGTTTCTCCTTAGATACTCAAATCTTTTGTTCCTTAACACTAGTTTTGGGCTGGCCCAATAGCTCAGCGGACTAAAGCATGTCCTTAGAGTGCAGCAACCAGGCTTTGATCCCCAGCGAGCTGTGCCAGCCCCACCCCCCGGGGCGTGCTGACACTGCACGCCCGTAATCCCAGCACTTGGGAGGCTGAAGACCGGAGAATCACTGCAAGTCCAGTCTGTGTAGTGAGACTCAGTACATCCTGTACTAAATACATAAAAAGAAAAACTAAGTTTATGAGATAGGTATGGTGGTGTCTGTGATCTGAGCACTCTGGGAAGCTAAGGTAGGAAGACGAAAAGTTTGAGCCCAGTTTGGGCAATCTGTCAGGAGCATGACTCAAAAAGGCTGGGATGGAGTGGAGGTAAAAAGGCCCTAGGTTCAGTTCTCAGGAACACGCATGCACACAAACTAGGCATGTATTAACTTTTACAAGTAAATCTGTCACTTCTGATGTTTTTCCTTCTCTGGAAGCCCAGTCAGATGTTGGACCTGATGAAATGATCATCAGTTTCTCATCTTGTTTTTATATTTATATGTTCTGGAAGGTTTTTCTCCTTTTTATTTTTATTCACTTTTTTTGTTGTTGTTGTTTTGAAACAGTGCCACTAAGTGGCTCAGGATGGGCTCAAGTAAGATCCTTCTCCCTCAGCCTGAAGACCGCTGGGATTAACTGTATGCACCACCAGCCCAGCTATCATTCACTCTCCAGTAGCCTTATTTACTTTGCAGCACTGGAGGTGAAACCCAGTCCTGTTGCGTGCTGTGCAAGCACTGTACTACAGATGTGTGCTTGGCTCTGGAACAGCTTTGTTGAGATAATTAGTATGTCGTAAAATTCACTCTTTAAGTGTGTAATTCAGTAGCATTTAGTACATGTACAATGTTTTGTTACCATCTCTTCTAACTTTAGAACATTTTCATCTCTGAAAAGATAACTCCTACTTCCCTCCATCCTTATGCAACCACCAATCTACTTCCTGTTTTTATAGATGTCATTGTGAGCATTTCATATAAACTGAGTTATATGTGATTTTTTTTTTTTTTTTTTTTTTTTTTTTTTTTTTTTTTTTTTTTTTTTTTTTTTTTTTTTTTTTTTTTTTTTTTTTTTGTCTTTTTGAGGCAGGGTCTCACTATGCAGTTCAGGCTGGCCTTAAGCTCATTTTGTAGCTCAGGCTGGTCTTGAACTCACAACAATCCTCCTGCCTCAGCCTCCCAAGTGCTGGGATTACAGGCCTGCGCCACCACGCCCGGCTTCATATGTGATATTTTGTGTCTGGATTCTTTCACATAGCATGTTTCCAAGGCTAACCCATTTAACATATGTATCATTACCTCATTTTCCCAAAATATTCCACTATTTTAATTATGCATTCATCAGATAATGGACATTTTGGGTCGTGTTTCTTTGTTAGGCTACTATGAATAGTAATAAGAATATTTGTGTATAAGTTTTAGTGTGGATTCATGTTTATTCCTTTTGTGTAAACCTAGCAGGGGAATTTCTAGATCACAGGGTACTTCTGTGTTTAACTTTCTGAGGAACTGAGCTATCTTCCAAAATAGTTGCATGATTTAATATTCCCAACAGCAGTGTATGAGAGTTCTGATTCCCTGGAACTGATATTTTTGTTTGTTTTGTTTTTATGTATTTGGTACAGGGTCTCACTACGTAGCTCAGACTTGAAATTTAGCAATCCTCCTGTTTTCAGCCTTCCCAGTACTGGAATTACAGGCATGCACTACCATGCTGGTCTTGGTGACCAGCTCATTGTGCCTGGGGGTGGGGCCAGTGCTGGTGCCACATGCGTTGCCAGGGATCAAACCCTGGTCCCTGGGCTTGCATAAGCAGACGCTTATACAAGTCTGGCTGCACAGATCAGACTCATAGTGACTCTCCTGTTTTTAGCCTCCCAAGTGCTGGGATTATACCATCACTCCCAGTCTCAATGGCTGTCTCAGGGTGCCCTGGGGGCAGGGCTGGCATGGCACATGAGGGATCAAACCCCAGTCCCTGCATCTGCCTAAGCAGGCACTTTAATACGCTGAGCTATCTAGCCAGCCCTCTCTTTGTAATTTTGATTTGCATTTCCATAGTAATTAGTAATGTTGAATATCTTTGTATCTACTCTGTACAAAATTACTGAAGTTGGGGGTTTTCTTGATGATCTAAGTTTATATCCTTATGTATAGTTATCCTTTCTCTCCAAGCTGGCACACACCACACATATTTGTTCCTTATATCTCTGTATTTTCTCTTTTTTTGTTTTGGCATTTTGTTGTTTGTTTTTGTTTTGTGATTTTTTTTGTTTTGTTTTGTTTTTGTATTAGGAATCAATTATCTCTTTATATTCCATCTTTTGGAATAGAGGCTCTTCTAGAATGTGCAGTGACCTTTGGTTATTTTTCTTTTCCTCCCTCCCTCCCTCTTCTTCCCTTCATCTCTTCCTTTCTTTTCTTTTACTCTTTATCAGGACAGTGTCTTACCATGTAGTTTAGCCCAGCCTTGAACTCACTGTGTAGTCCTGGCTGCTCTCAAACTCATGATTCTCCTGCCTTAGTCTTCCAAGTGCTGGGATTAGAGCCTGTGCCAACACACCTGGCTTTTCATTAATATTTAAAAGTGACTAACCAGGTGTACTGGTGCATGCCTGTAATTCCAGCACTGGGCAGCAGAGGCAGGAGGATTACTGCAAGTTTGAGGTCATCTTGGGCTACGTAGAGTTCAGAGACAGCTTGAACTACTATATAGTGAGCGCCTATCTCAAACAAACTAAAAGTGAGGCTTTGACTCACAGGTAGGAAGGGGTGGAGCAAAGACTACTGCTTTTATTGTAAGCCTAGTAGTTACACAAAAGTGTAATTTTATAATTTAGTTACATTAACAAATTTAAAGCCAAGCCATCGAGATAGCTCAGTGGACTAAGCACCTGCTTTGGCAAGCACGGGGACCAGGGTTTGATCCCCAGCACCATGTGCCAAGCCAGCCCCACCCCCACCTTTGGGGCATGTTGAGCCAGCAACCAAGTCGGGGCATGGTGGCACAGGCCTGTAATCCCAGTGCTGGAGAGGCTGAAAACAGGAGGATCACTAGAGTCTGGGCTGCATAGTGAGACCCTATACCAAATACGTAAATGAAAAGGGAAAAAAAAAATTTAAAGACGGGCTTGGTGGTGCACACCTATAATCAATCCCAGCACTTGAGAGTCTGAGGCAGGAGGATCACTGTAAGTCTGAGGCCAGCCAAGGCTACAAAGTGAGTTCAAGGCCAGCCTGAACTGCATAGTAAAACCCTGTCTCAAAAAGACAAAGAGCTGGGGAGATAGCTCAGTAGAATAAGTGCTTGCCTGGCAAGCACAAGGTGTTGAGTTCTATCTCCAGTACCACAAAAAAAAAGGGGGGGAAATCTTCAGTAAATCTTCAGAGTTTGCAAAATCTCATTAATAACATCAAAGATTAATTGCTTAAGCATTAGGACAGGAACTCTTATAACAGTATAAAAGCTATTATGCTGGGCATCATAGTGCATGCCTATAATCTTAGCACTTGGGAGACTGATGCAAGAAGATTATGGGTTTGAGGACAGCCTGTAGCTACATAGTGGGTTCAAGGCCAACTGGCCTACATAATAAGACTCAATCTCAGACTACCCCCAACTAGAGCTACTTTGAATACTGTTGCCATGAGCATTAACCTACAAGATTTTGTTTTTGTTTGAATACCTGTTTTATTTCTCTTTAGTGTATACCTAGCAATGCAATTGCTGGGTCATAGTTCTACATTTTAACTTTCTTTTTTACTATAGTAAATTGTATGTATCATAAATTTTATCTTTCTTTTGGGGGGGTGGGGTGCTGGAGAATAAACCCGGGGCCTTATATATGCTAGGCAAACACACTACTACTGAACTACATCCCCAGCCCTTAACTGTTTTTTAAACCTGTAATTCCCTAGCATTTAATTACATTAACAGTGTTGCCTGTTAAAACTTTTTCTTTCTTCTTCCTTTTCTTTTGCATTAGAGTAAGGAGATTCAACCCAGGGCCCTTGCAGTGAGCTATGCCCCAGCTCTGCTGAATTTCTTAAATTTTGAGACAGGGTTCCCCTAAGTCACCAATCTGCCTAGACTGGGCTCTTAACTTAGATCTTCCTGCTTCAGATAGCCAAAGTTATGAGATTATAGATGTGTGTCACCACACCCAGTGTTTCCAAAATAATTTTATCATCCCAAACCTACATTCTATGTTCACCCCAGTCCTAATAATCTGTCCTTCTGAGTACGTGAATTTGCTAGATGTAGGAAATTTCATATGAGAGGTTTATAATATTAGTCTCTTTAGTCATGTTTTAAAATTAATACATTTTGTAGCAAATATCAGAACATTTTTATGGCTGAATAATATATATATTATATATCACTTGTACTGGGCTTGGTGGTGTACATCAGTATTCCCAGCACTCGGAAGGCTGAGGCAGAAGGATCCTTGTGAGTTTGAGACTAGGCTGGGCTGAACTGTGAGCTCAGGGCCAACCTGAACTACATAATGAAACCCTGTCTCAAAAAGACAAAAAAAAAAAAATTAAAAATCACAGCTCAGTTGTGGGAGTGTGACCTTGGGCACTGTATCTGGCCCCTGTTCTCTTTTTTTTTTTTTCCTCAGTTTTGTAATAAATTGTTTTTAATTTTACTTTCTAAAAAGAAAAAAATAGCAAGAATTGCAAACAGTGTAGAATTTCACTAAGCAAAATGATAGGAATTGAACAGTGATTACTATATTGTTTATTGTTGTTTTCAAAGTGATTCAGATTACTAGATAGAAGCATGCAAAGTTGGTCCAAAAATTATAAAAAAAGTAAAAAAAGAAAATTTAAACATTAACTGCTCTTTTCAGTAGACCAGCAGAAATCAGCAGTACAGCTCCCCAAGCCATCCGTGCATATGCAGACATACCTGCTCCCTTTCTTCCAGTGCTCTTGCCTGGCGCTCTGCTTCCCAGCTGCCTAGAAGCGAGGTCTCAGCATTTCTGCACTGGAGCCAGGTGACCAGGGACTGAAGCAGTTGAAGCTGAGCTCAAATAAGCTACTCTTCCTTAATACTCAATAGTTGCTGGTGTCCGTTATTTTAGTGCAGTAACAGGAAAGGTGACTGGTGCACATTGTTTGAAATTATGAATGCATTAATAAGATAAAAAGTAAAATTCAGGTAAAAATTATTGGGGCACTGAGAAATGTACACCAGCTCTATGTGGTGTGACCAGATGCCTGAGAAAAATATATTAGATGAGAAAAGGTTATTTCTGCACAGGCCATGGTCAAGTGGCTGTGTTACTTTAGGCATGTGAGAGGCAGAGATGTTGTGGCAGAGAAGGGCACAGTGCGGGAAGGCTGTTCACGTCCCACAGCTGGAAAGCAGAGTGAGCAAGGGCGCTCTGGAAGGGGCTGGTGTTGGAGTAGTCTCCATGGTCACCCTCCAGCCAGGCCCCACCTCCAGTCCCACCACCTTCAATAATGCTGTGATGTGATCTCATCTGTGAATTCGTCTACCGATGAAGTTAGAGTCATCTCGATCCAGTTGTCTTGGAAACACCCAGATACATCTTTCCCTAGGCATTTACCAGTCCAATCAAATAGGTGATCAAAATTAACCATCATAGTAGGCTTCTCTGGACACTTTCCTAGAATAAATATACACAAAGTAAAAGCTACATCAGAATTACAATAGAAACCACTTACTAATTACATAGTTATCAAAACATAAAATTTGTGAAAGTACATATGTAGTTCTTTAATGAGTTAACAAGACCAGTGAATCTAATTGCTGTCATCTCAAAGGAGTGATAACAGCAATAAACAATATTTCAGTATAAACATGATAACTATAATGTGATAAATTATCTATGGTTTTGACTGATAGCAAATCACTGACACTACTAACATAAGACCTTAAAGAGTGGTGGTAAGGGAGAGGGCAAAGGCAGGTAGCCTGTTTGGAGGAGTAACTGGGACCACAAGTACAAAGTGCTGTGCTGAGTTTTCCTGTATACCAGGACAGAAAAGTAGAGGGATATTAACCCACAGAAAAAGGGTGGCTCATGGTGTTTTGTTTTCTTTTGTTTTGAATAGAGCAGTGTAAACATGTTCATCTGCTGGGAATGAATTCATCAGGAAGGGAAATTAGCTATACAGGATAGGAGCAGTTGCTGTAGTTGTCCATAGGTAGAGGAGAAGGAGCAAACTAATGTGCAGAGGAGGTCGTGCATGCCTCCTTCCGTGACAGAAGGCAGGCGGAGTGTGAAGGGGGCCTGGCAGGAAAGCAAGGCCATCATCGGAGCACGGGGTGTGCTGTCTTGCAACCAGAGAGGAGGCCAAGGGTAATTTTTTTTTCCTGTTTGGTTACACTGTTATGGAAGTGTGTCTTTATTATACCACTTTCTATAAAATGGTATCTGGCCAAGTTTAAAATTCTGTGAAATTTGGCTTTGCGTACATTGGAGATTTATTAAATAAACCAAGCTGAGATTTATTTTCCTGCTAAATGTTTTTTGTTTTGTGTTTGAGACAGGGTCTTTCTGTGTAATTCAGCCTGGCCTTGAAGGATAATGGGCATGTACCACCATGCGTGGCTTCCTGGTGGGTGTTTGGCAATCCACCGGCCTGTTGGAATGTGCACTCCCTGAGCACCTCATCGCTCGGTGTGTTGTGGTGTCTTCCGTTAATGTCTTTCTGCCACATTTTTTTATGTCCTTTTCTTTCAACCTTTCACTGTCCATTTCAATCACATCTTGTAATCAGCATGTGTGATACCTGGGTTTTAGGTTTTATCTGGTTGCTTTTTATACAACTATACAACATGAGCCAGGCGTGGTGGCACACACATGTAATCTCAGGACATGGGAGGCTGAGGCAGGAAGATTGCCAGGAGTTGAGGCCAACCTGGCCCTATTACAAAAAAATGATAAGCACAAGGGCCTGAGTTCAATCCCCAGTTCCACCAAAAATATATATATATATATATATTTGAGGGGCCAAGGAGATGGCTCAGTGGACCAAGCACTTCCCTGGCAAGCACAAGGACCTGAGTTCAATACCCAGTTCCACCAAAAAAAGGGGGCCGGGGAGATAGCTCAGTAGAATAGTCACTTGCCTGGCAAGTGCAAGGTCCTGAGTTCAATCCCCAGTTCTGCAAAAAAAAAAAAAAAGCTCATTACAAAAAGTGAAAGAGCTGCATAACATGGTCTGATGTAATTTCTCCATATCAGCTTATTCCCACAGAGAGCTGGCACCGTGTCACCTTCTCTGGTATAGCTGTGAGCAGGATCCTAAATTTTATGAGTTATACCTTTCTTTTCTTTGTAGTTTTACCACATATGTATATATCATGTTTCTATCTCAAAGGAATGTATTTTCTTTCTCTTTTTCTTTTTTTTTTTTTTTTTTTAATGTGGTACTGGGAATCGAACTTGGGACCTTGGGTTTGCCAGGCAAGTGCTTATGCCACTGAGCTATATTCCCAGCCTTCAAAGGAACATATTTTCACTTTGTGAAACATATACTAATACCAAGCTGGACAGTGGATCATTCCACTTTGTTCCTTTTTTTTTTGGTTTGTGGTGCTCAGGTTGAACTGAGCCCTGCAGGTGCTGAGTAAGCACATTACCACAGAGCCATACCCTAGGCTGGTATAATTTTAATGAATCTGATTTTTATTCTATGGGGGTGGGAGCTTAGCCCTGCCCTGAGGGCAGGGCTGGCATGACATAGTGTATCTTTGTGAGGCTTGCATTTTTAACTCAACATTATGTTTTGAGGTTCACCCAGGTTAATGCCTGTTCCTATGGTTCATTCTTTTCATTATTTGTAGCTCTCGGCTGTAAGAATATATCATTGTGATCCATTCCACTGATGTGCAGTCCAATTATAGTTTCAGTTCTGAACCTTGGCAGTACTGTACATTCTCCCCACCCCTTTTTTTAGACAGGGACTCACCAAATTGCCCAGGCTGGCCTCACATTTATAATTCTGCTTCAGCCTCCTGGGATTATAGGCATGCACTGCCATATTTGGCTCATTCTGAACATACCTTTTATCCTTTTTTTAGAATAACAAATTGTAGGGGCTGGCGAGATGGCTCAGTGGAATAAGCGCTTGCCTGGCAAGCACAGGGCCTGAGTTCAATCCCCGGTACCACCAAAAAAAAAAAAAAAAAAAAAAGAATAATAACTAGAATAACAAATTGTAAGTAAATTAATATAAAAAGCACTCATCTATGAAAATCCACTGTTGAGATGTACCACTGAGCTATACCATTAGTCCTAAAGAATAATTAACATACTATAAAACCACCTTTAAGGGTGTACAGTTAAGTGAATTCACAGGATTGTGTAACCATTCTATAAGATTGTCATCATCCCAAAAAGAAACCTAGTACTTGTGTAACCATTATTCCTAATCTCCTCTTTCCAAGCCCTGGGTCTAGATCAGCACTAACCTACTGTTCTCTTTGTAGCACTGTGTATTCTGGGTATTGCCTCTGAGTGGCACCATGATGTGTGCTCTGTTGTATTAGCTTCTTTATTTACCCTGGTTTTTGAGTGCTATCCATGCTGTAGTATGTATTAGAACTGTTTCCTTTTTCATTGCTAAATAACCTGTTATATGGCTGTCATGTTTTATCTGGTCATGAGCTAGATAGTGGATCATTCCACTTTGTTGCTATTTTTTGTTTGTTTGTTTGTGGTGCTCAGGTTGGACTGAGCCCTGAAAGTGCTGAGTAAGCATGTTGCCAAAGAGCCACACCCCAGGCTGATATAATGTTAATTAATCTGATTTTTATCATTTTTTGGGGGGGGTCTAGTTTGGCCCTGCCCTAAGGGCAGGGCTAGTGTGACATGTGGTACCTGGGATCGAACTGCAGTCCCCTGTGCCTGCCTAAGCTTGCCTAAGCAGGCGCTTTAAACCGCTATCTCCCTGCCCTCCCTTTTTTAACTTTTTTTTTTTGTAAGCATCTACAGGGTTTCGCTACATAGATCAGACTTGTAGTGATCCACCTGTGTTCAGCCTCCCAAGCACTGGGATTACAGGCACGTGCCACCAGGTCCAATCTCAATCACCATCTCAGCTTGCCCTGGGAGTAGGGCCGGCAGGCACACCGGGAATTGAACCCTGGCTGCTGTGCTGTGCGTAAGCAGGTGCTGTAGTCCACTGAGCTATTTGGCCAGCCTCACCGGCCCTTTTATCACATTTTGATACCAAATCCAGTATCATGAAAATTCACTCATGCTTTCTTCTTATCATTTTTATTTAAGTCCTTTTAATTGGTTTTAATACAGGGTATAGGCTGGGGAAATGGCTCAGTAGATGGCTTCCCTGGCAAGCGCAAGGGTCTGAGTTTAGGAAAAAAAAATAGATAGATAGATAGATAGATAGATAGATAGATAGATAGATAGATAGATAGATAGAGATATAGATGTGTATATATATATAAAAATCTGTATATATATAAATGTGTATATATAAATGTGTGTGTATATATATATATATATATATATATATATATATGGTATAAAGTATAAGAGTCTGGCATCCTTCTTTCACATTTGACCATCTAGCCCCATCTGTCAGGGCCCCATTCTTTCCCTGTTCTGACACCTTGGTCATATGTCAGTTGACCATAAACATAAGGATTTCTTTCTGAACTTTCTACTCCATAGCACTGAGGTACACGTGTATATTTATGCCAGTACCATATTAACATTTGCCTTATAAAAAGTTTTGACATAGGGAAGTGGAAGTGACTCCTCTAATTTTGTTCTTTTTTTTTTTTTTTTTTTTTTTTTGAGACAGGGTCTCGCTATGCAGTTCAGGCTGGCTTTAAGCTCACTTTGTAGCTCAGGCTGGTCTCGAACTCACAATAATCCTCCTGCCTCAGCCTCCCGAGTGCTGGGATTACAAGCATGCACCACCACGCCCGGCTTTAATTTTGTTCTTCAAACATAAATACAAGATTTAAAAATTCCTCGCCAGTGTTGGTCATAATGGTACATCCCTATAGTTTACCTGTCAGGGAGGTTGAGCTGACAGGGTTGCTTGAGTGTAGAGACTTAAGACCAGCGAAGAGGACTAGAAGTTGAAGCCCCTCCTGGACAGTTCAGTAAGTCCCTGCCTCAAAATAAAAAAGGGCTGAGGATGCATCTTGTTCAAATGCCCTGTACCATCTGTTTCTTAGCTTCTGCACTGGTACCTTTTCATCATTTCTCAATAAAGTGAATTCTTCCAAGTGGTTGTTAAAAAACATTGAGGGGGCCAGCAAGATAGCTCAGCAGACTGAAGTGCCTGCTTAGGCAAGCACAGGGACTATGGTTCGATCCCAGCACCAAATGCTGCACCAGCCCTGCCCCAGGGCATACTGAGCTGGCCAGAGTCAGGGCGTTGTGGCACACGCCTGTAATTCCAATGCTGAGGAGGCTAAAAGCAGGAGGATCATCATGAGTCTGAGCTGCATAATGAGACCCTGCAACAACTAAACACATGATAGACAGACAGATAGCAGAACATGTCTCAGGCTGGCAGGGAGGATACAGGTGTCCAGCTGAATTTTCTTGCCCTTTTCTTCACCCTCATACAATCACAGGATGGCATATGATACAGAGGCCAAGCCAGGCTTTGCTGGCACACACCTGTAAACCCAGCACTTGGGAAGGTGAGGCAGGAAAATCACTGTAAGTTCAAGACAGCCTGGGCTACACAGTTAGAATTAAAAAGCCCTCCCCACTCCAGTTATTGTATATGTGGTGTGGGACTGGAGGTCAAACTCAGGCCCTCAAACACAATTTAGAAAACTAAAAACCTCCCACCTTACAGCAGCTGTCGCTGCGCATGGCAGCCTTCCTTTTACATGAAGTTTGAGCTTTGTGGGAGATTGGCACTTCAATTTCTTGCTTACTTTGCTTTACACTAGTTTCTGGTAGGATGATACTGTTTATGCCAACTTTAAAACTGGAAGCCATGTTAAAATGTCAACCTTGTAGTGGGACACAGTGGTGCATGACTTAAAGTTAATCCCAGCACTCAGGAAGCTGAGGCAGGAGAATTGCCACAAGTTGAGAACAGCCTGGGTTATGCTGTGAGTTCAGGGGCAGCCTGAACTATACATTAAGACACTGCCTCGAAACAAAAAAAAAAAAAAAAAAAAAAAACAACCTTGTAATCCTGGGCTATGTTTTGTTTTTGTTTTTGTTTTAATTCTTCAGCTGGATTCTTTAGTCCCTTACATTTTATTCAAGACTTTAGTGGAAGTACTTGGTTCTTGGCAGACTAATCTGCCTGCAGGGTTCCTGAAAAAGGTAGTTGCATCTATGTCTATTTATAAGTCTCTGGAACAGTCTCAATGTGTAAGACAGGGGTTATCTGTTTTTGAAGGTTTTGTAAAAACCTCACCCATTGAGGTTATTCCTTCTGCCAAGAAGGTCCCAGCACTTGGGCCAGCTCTATTCACTCGCATAGTGACCCTGAAGAATGGAACAACTGAGCAAGTGTTCTTTTCTGACATTGTTTAGGTTTTTGTTTTGTTTTGTTTTGTTTTGTTTGTATCAGGAATCAGACTGAGTACCTTGCGCTTCTCAGGCAAGCACTTATGCCACTGAGATATCTCTCTGACTTGAGACAGAGTCTCACTATGTAGCCCAGGCTAGGCTCAAACCCATGGCAGTCATGCATCAACTTCCCAAGTGCTAGAATTAAAGGCTGTACTACCACGCCCAGCTGTGAGATGATTTTTGTCTTCTACTCAGTTTTTGAAAAAATGCTTACTGGTCTAGTCAGATTTCTTTTTTTTTAAGTACATGAGGACTCTTTTTTTTTTTTTGTACCAGGACTTGAACTTAGGGCCTCACACTTGCCACTGAGCTATATCCCCAGCCCTTTAAGTGCATGATAGCAATTTGTTTTTCTGGGAACTTTTTTCATTTAGGCTCACTTTCCTGATTACCATAAAATGTCCTTAGGAATTAGGGATGATAGTTCACATTATCTGTATTATTTCTATTTTTCTCTGAATGGATTGATGTGTGAGGAGCGGGTGCTCTCACCAAGTGATGGCTGGGACTTTGCTCCCACTGTGTACCCCAGTAGCAATGTGCTCAGTTGACCTTTTCCCCCCTTTCTCTTCAGTCTTAGGAAAGGTCCTCAGTGCCGTGGGCAGTGCCCAGCTATTGATGTCCCAGAAATTCCAGCAGTTCCGGGGCCTCTGTGAGCAGAACTTGGTGAGTGTGGCGCTGCTTCTGGCACACAGAGCTTACGGCTTTTGGCTGTCTGCCAAGCCCCCCAGGATGGGGCTGTGTGCCAGCAGGCCTCTGTGGCCTCCTTGATAGCAAGGGGGCAGTGCTTGGCACTGGAACAGCCAGGTCCAGCCTTCCTGAACCAGAGTGCTGTGGAATCCATGTGGACTTCTAGTCAGCACACGTTTATATACATTTATCATGTGTCTAAGATGACACGCAATGTAAGTTAGATTTCCTTCGTCCTCCTGGTCAACCGTCAGACTTGGAAAGTGTGTACCCCTAGGGGCAGGGAAAGTGGAAGGCACTGTCTCCAGGACCTACAGGCATTTAGGGCTTATGTTGTCAAAAAACAAGAGTGGAAGGAAAGCAACATGGATTCCATGATATGTCCCCTGAGAATGAGTCTTTCCCCTGCCCTACTGGGCAACCCTGGCCAAGAGACGCTTCCCTGTGAGAACCACTGTAGTCTGCTTGCACAAGGACAGGAGTACCTTCCTCAGCATTAGCCCTAGGGCAGCAGTGATGGTCTTAGTCCACACATATGAGTAGGACTTAATTCTCTTGAGACTGTTCCCTTCTTCCAGTGGTCCCTACCACTGAGATTGGCACCAAGAAGGAGCTGGCTGTATTCTCTTGTATGGATACTGACTTGCACACGGGGAGCCAGGAAGATAGACTAGACTTTGAGAGCCCCTACCAGTGCTAGCAAGGCCAGGAGACCATGAAGTAGGACAAGTTTTCACTTTCCTGCCCCACTAATTTCTGTCTGCCCCATAGAACCCTGATGCCAACCCACGTCCAACAGCCCAGGACCTGGCAGGGTTCTGGGACCTGCTACAGCTGTCTATTGAGGATATCAGCATGAAGTTTGATGAACTCTACCACCTCAAGGCCAACAGCTGGCAGCTGGTGGAGACCCCCGAGAAGAGGAAGGTGAGCATGGAGCAGTGCGGAGGGGAAGTCCAGGGACAAATTCCTGGTCGGCAATAACGCTGCCCACATCGGTCAGTGCTGCTTGGCTCCCTTCTCCGTGTGTCGTCTTGAGCTGGGCTCACGTCCATCACTGCGTGGGGTCCATGCTTCGCACTTGTCCAGCATGCTGCTTGCCCTGTAGAGTTGGGGCTGTCCACTGAAGCATGCTGTCCTGCCCTGCATGTTCCAGAAAGGGAGTCCTGGGGAAGAGACGCCCATAGCACTAATGGAGACATGGCTCTTGGGACCTTGGAGGCAGCACAGTGGTCCTTTCTCCTGGGGCCTTGCTGCCAGACTGGGGTCCGGGCCCAGCGATACCTGCCCTATTAGCCAGTGGCCCTTGTAAGTTCTAATCCTTTAGGAGAGCATGTGAAATGTGACTGGGGAGTCAGATGTCCTAAATTTAATTCCTGTATCTGGCTGGGTGACCAGGTTCCCTGCTGCTCAAAGCAGGGGTGGGAGCAGGTGGTCTGTCTGCCCTCTCCTTCTAGAACATTCTAAGATTCAAATAGCTTGCTTTTGGCTCCTTTACCTTGTGCCACTCCCACTATCATCGCTTCTTGTGGCTTCAGTTCCAACTGTGTGCTGCTTGTGCCTGGTGCAGGGAGGTGGGTGGGGAGGGTGGGGACACGGCAGCATGTAGTGGGGGTAGCACCGCAGCAAATGTCGCACCTTTATTTTACCTTTGTTCCCTCCTCACTGTCTCACTAAAGGAAGAGAAGAAACCACCCCCTCCAGTCCCAAAGAAGCCAGCCAAGTCCAAGCCAGCAGTGAGCCGAGACAAGGCCTCAGATGCAGGGGACAAGCAGCGTCAGGAGGCCCGCAAGAGACTCCTGGCAGCCAAGCGGGCAGCTTCTGTGCGGCAGAACTCAGCCACAGAGAGTGCAGACAGCATCGAGATTTATGTCCCTGAGGCCCAGACTAGGCTCTGAGACCATGGAGAAGGAAGGAAACAGTTTTAAGTAATTAAAAAACAAAGAAAACAATGCAGACGGAACAAAATTTTATCAACTGTATGGTTATTCTCTAGAGACCCTGAGCCAATTTTCAAATTGATGCATACAAGGGCTCACAATTTGGCTTTTTTGGGTCCCTCTCAGCTTTAGGTTATGAAGACTTCACATAAAAAACCATCAACAAAACTAGAA
Organism: Ctenomys sociabilis; assembly: GCA_004027165.1. Taxonomy (NCBI): domain Eukaryota; kingdom Metazoa; phylum Chordata; class Mammalia; order Rodentia; family Ctenomyidae; genus Ctenomys; species Ctenomys sociabilis. The sequence goes on from PVKA01005335.1 coordinate 46,965, forward strand.
AACTTTTTTTCCCTCTTGCTGGCCGTGGTGGACTAGATAGATGGACTTCAGCAACTCCCCGGCCTAGCCTCAGACTGCGGTCTTTTTACTTGTTCTATCTAAGGAGAACTTAAACTAGCTTGTTTACAAGATGACGACAGTCCAAGGGTAGCCTTGGGCACCTGCCATGTTCCTCCTCTTCCCAGCTGCCCTGCTCTGACCTTGGATTTTTCATTCTACATTTTTCTTTTCCCTTCAGAGCTCACACAGGGGTCACCATCAAGGCCAGCGGCTTTCTGGTTCAGTCCTTTTTGTGGCTGAGGGCCCAGAGAACAGCAACATGGATACGCATCCCCTCCCCCACCAAGTGCTCACACACGCTTGCACACAGATGGGCTGCCCTGGCTGGGACCTGTCAGTCCTAGGTGGGGTCAGGCAGGACTCCCTGTCAGCAGATGAGCAAGGTGTTGGTCTCAGGAGAAGAATGATGCCACAATACCACCCTCCAGCTGCTTTCTTTGCAGCCCCTTCTTTCAGCAGATTTAGGACTAATGGTGGCTTCCAGGAGCTGTCTGTCCTTGGCCTCGCCTATGTCCAGTCCCTGAGGGCAGGTGGCAGTGTGTATGTATGTGTATATATGCACATAGACCTTAGAGTGTATATTTAACAAACGCCCATCTGCTCACCCATGCCCACCAGCGCTGCCACTGCTGGCTCTCGGGCACCTGGCAGGAGTGTGAATAGCATATATTTTTACATGTACTATATCTAGGTGTGTGTACAAGTGTGTGTAAAAATATATACCTTGTGTGTAAGCAGCCTTTTTTTTAGGGGGGGGTCCTTCCCTCCTATTAGCCCAGCCTCTTTTTTTTTTTTTTTTTTTAATCCAGTCATCCCACCCTGCATCCCCACTCCCAGGGTGTCACAAGCCCTGAGCTGCAAAGGCCCAGGTCTTCAGGGGGGGGTGAAGAGGGCAGGGCAAGGGCAGGCAGGCCTGGGGGGGTGGGGCGTGTGCAACAGAGCTCAGCACACGAGGGGCTGCTCTATACTGTGTATATGATCAAGGGCACTGGAGACATCCTCTTGTCTGGTGTGTGCTGCAAGGGTGAACCAAGGGCCTGCTCTGGGGTCCCATTCCAGCTTGGCCGCCGTCTGTGACCTTGGGCAAGTCACTTGACCTCTGTGTGCCTCAACTTCCTCCTCTGTAAAATGGGGACAGTCCCCGCCCCTCCCTACCTCACAGGCATGTTGTGAGAATAAATGAGGTAATGTGTACCAGGGGCTCATGGTGTTACTGCATGGATGGGTCAGGGTGGGGAGGAGGGTGGCAGTGGGTGCCTCCGCAGAGCAGCCCGAGTCAGGCCCCTACTGCAAAAGACAGCTCTGCAGATGGTTGGTGAGCCTGAGTCCTAATCACAGCTCTACCAGGTGCTAGCTTTGTGATCCTGGTTAAGCAATGGGAACACACCCATCTGGAAAGCATGTGTGTAACATTTATTCCCCCAGCTTCCTGTGCAAAATTTGTTCTGGGTGTGATGCCGCACACCTGTAACCTCAGCACTCGGGAGGCAGGAAGATTGACAAAAGTTTGAAGCTACCTGGCCTACAGAGTGAGTTCAAGGCCAGCCTAAACTACAAAACAAGACCCTGTCTCAAAAACATTTTTAAATGTGCTTTGTCAGTACTTGCTGCAATAGGAACAGGATGGGCAGACAACTCGCAGATGTACACATTCCACCACCCCTGACAAAGGCTAGGCAGCGATGCCGGGCACAGGCTGCCCACAGAGCTCACCATGGCCAGAGAGAGCTCATTTGTACAACAGGTAGCAGAAAATGCATTGCAGCAGAATGAGGTGGCAGGAGCCAAGCAGCACGCCAGGCTGGGCCTGGGCAGGAACGTTCTGGGCCAGGCTGCAAGGATGAGTAGGTCCCAGCCACCTTGAGGGGTGGGAAAATGACACTGCAAGCAGAAGGCACAGTAAGTACCAAGCTGGGTCATAGGGAGGAAGAACTCTTAGCAGTCTTGGGCCAGTCACCCTCTCTCTTCCTGGACCCACCTTGATGCCAGGGACCTCAACTCTGGAGACACATGGATCCCAGCTCTGCAGGTGTCTTCCCAGCTTGCAGAGCTCTTCCAGCTGTGTGGCCAGGCCCGCGCTCAAAGCACTTTCTCGAGATACAGTCTCGTGTGTGTGTGTGTGTGTGTGTGTGAGCAAGATACAGTCTCATGTAGTGATTAAGGCTGGCCTTGGGCTCACTTTGTATTCCAGGCTGACTTTACACTTGCCTGAACAGGGTTAGAGGTTCCTGGGCCAGGCCTGCACACCTAGCACTGAGCCAGCTGTTCAAAGGTGTGAGTGCACATAAAGAAAGAGACCAAACTGGACTCAGCCACCAGTCAGGTAGCAGCACAGCTGTATCCCCAAAGGGCTTCAGGAGCCTTTTGAGAACTAAAGATTCCTGTTGTGACACAGGAAGGCCCTTGAAGTTCGATAAGGCCTCAGGGAAAGAGGTATAAGTGGTTAGGAGATGGTGTGCAGAATCTGAGCCTCTAGGACTATCACCCCTGACCCAGTAGCAGAGACCCACGTCTAGCCTGACAATACCCTTATCACCCTAAACACAGCAGTCTTCTTTGTACCTACACCTCGTCTACCTTGGAGGGCACACATAGCCCCCAGGAACTAATACTGCTTAAATTGCCAAACATACCCCAGGGACCCTGTTACCAGTGGCCTTCATAGCTTTTCCACGCAAATCCAATTAAACATTGCTCCTTTAGTTGCCATTTCTCTGCCATCTATCAGGAAGGTTCCCCATTTTTTTTTTTTTCCTTATTTTTCATGATAGTTTCCTTTAGGTATGCAAGCATCTTTTTATTTATTTTTTTGGCAGGGGTCGGAGGGGACCAGGGATTGAACTCAGGCCCTTGTACTTGCCAGGTAAGCGCTTCTTCTACTGAGCCATCTCCCTGGCCCCTCAAGCATCTTTTAGACTTAGATCATTTGGATTTATCTGTTTTGACTGCACTCAGAGTAACCATTTTGACAGAGGATGACTTAGATGCAGTCCCATTTGTCATACTCTGATCCATCAGGAAGACAGTTGTATCTTCAGGGGAAGGCTGCCAGCAGCATCCAGAGAAGCTGGCAGTGAGTCCTCCACTTTCTGGCTCCAAGGCCCGGGCCCTCAGGGAATGGAGAAGACGTAGGGCTAGAGAGACAGGAAGCAGAGACGGGAAGCGCCCACTGGAGGCTATTGGACGAATAAGGAAGAAACCCTGGGCAACAGGAGACTTAAGACACCTTGAGTCCCAAGAAGCCAAACGGCTGCAGAGGTGAGAGCAGGGAGAGCTAAGCTTGCTTTCTGGGACCTCAAGCTCCCCCAAGTTTGCAGGGCCCCACTCCTGTGCAGTTGTCATCTCCTAAGCTACAGAGCAGAGGGGGGACCCAGCTGCTACTAGGAGCAGCACTAGGCTCCAGGGCATTAAGCACAAAACAGTAACACAAAGCCATTGGTGCCAGTTGTTTGCAGGCCAAAGGCCATGTGGCTCCCGCAAGGGTAAATGGTGCCCAAAACAGGCCAACTGAGATGGGTTTGTACCAGCAGCAATGGAACAGGCTCATGACAGAAATCTAGCCGTGTCTCCTGCCCATCTTTATCTGTGGCCAAACCCAGCATGACAGTCTGGATCCTGCCTTGTGGCAGCCGGAGGGGACATACCAGTATCAAAGGGGCTGCATCAGTCTGCTCAGAACCCTGCACCACCTCCTCCCCTTGGCCTTAAGGCACCTCCCAGCACACCTCTGATGGCAGTAACCCGCACACTACCCTCCGGCCTATGGGCCGGGCACAGGCTCCAGGCTCTCACACAGTACCTTACACCTGCTCTTCCCTCTGCTCCCAGGCCAGGCCAGTGCCAGCCTCTACACTTTGCTGCTCTCATTGCTGGGATGACATTTCTACCAGTGTTGTGCTACACTGAGGGTGTAGCTCAGTGGCAGCATACTTTCCTAGCACAAGTGAAGCCCTGAGTTCCATCCCCAGCTTTGCAAAGTAATAAAGAGCAATGGGTGAAAGTTTGATAATAAAATATGCAGTCCCAAAGTAGCATCCCACATTATTCATGAACAAATTAATTACAAAAGGAAAAAGTATTAATTTTATGATAGATAAGCCTATTTTTACCTGGACACTACTTTAGGTGGTTAAAATTCCTATTACCAGTGTCATGGTTTGGACTTTTTCCCAGGGGAACAATACAGGACACATTTTATGAGATTATTTTATACTCACCAAAAAAATCATACACAAGAGTGCAAGAAATCTGTCCAGACACTTAAGACCAAAGAATCTATATAAGGGCCTGGATCCTAACATCCTGCATGAGCCCAGCTGAGGACCTAGAGCCGAAAACAGTGCCTCTCACAAGTCGAGCCCGCAAAAATGTCTCATGAAGGCCTGCTTCATGGATCTGTACTGGAAAAGACAAAAAGTGAGTGGTGGAAGCTAAAAGTCTATGCCAGGAGGATGAAGCATCTGTGCTAGCAGCTGGGGGATCTGAACTGGAGCCAGAAAGCACTGCTCAAGGTAAGCACCAGAGCGCCCCGCAACAGTATCATAGCCATCCTCAGCAACAGGGAGGTCCCGAGCTCCTCCGGTATGAGGAAAGCTGAGTTCTCATCAGGAAAGCCAGTGCCACAAGCTTCTCCAGGAGGCTAAACTGACTCTCTTGAGACAGGAAGCGATGCCCAAGATGCGCATGACGGGACCGGGGATATAGCTCAGCGGCATAAGCGCCTGCCTGGACAGCACAAGGTCCCCCAGCAGAATAGCCCCAGAGAGCCAGCAGTTTCCAACAGCTTCTCCAAACAGCATCCCAGGTCTGCCGCAACAGTCCTGGGGGGGGGGGCTCCCACCACCAGCACCACGCTAGTTCAGTTCAGCTGGGTGCTACCGGCTGACCACCCAATGATGGGTCAATGATGACAAATATATCTCCATCTTAAAAAAACAATTCCTTCAAGCTTTAAATGTATTATACAGATACTAACTCTAAGTAGAAAATCCAGTTAATACCATCTTTAATGGAAAAACATAGCTTCCCTTAAAATCAGAAATAAGACAAGGATGGTGTTCCCCTCACTCCTTGTATTCAACTCTGGAAGTCCCAGTCAAGCCGGGGAAACTAGGGGGAAAAAATCAAAATTAACATTAAAGGCTAAGAAAAATAAAGGCATCTAGGTTTGAAATTAATAAATAAAACTCTCTTAGAAGATAACATGGCAGTCAGGGAGATGCTTCCCTGGCAAGCACAAGGGCCCGAGTTCAATCCCTGGTTCTGGAAAAACAAAACAAAACAAAAAAAAAAACAAGAAAACATGATTTTTCCTAAGGATTTAAAAAAGAACTATTACAATACAAAAGTATTAAAATAATGACTTTAGTGAAGTTTGAATACATTATCAATATATAAAAATCAACTCTATTTATATAACCTGCTGTGATATCCTAAAGTTCAGTCTCTGCCCCTAGCTCCTTGCACCTAACTTCTAAAGCTCTTAGAATCCCTCATGTGTCTTGTGTACACCAATAAATGATGACGGCTCGGTCCTGAAGTCACCTTCCAGACAGGAGCCGTCTGCAGAAAGGCCAGCTGGTCCCTCCTGCAACCCCTGGGGCATGAGAGGGGCTAGAGATGGATCAGTGAGCAGTGATTTAACCAACTACACCTATATAAGGACACTGCCATCAAGACCCCCACACAACACAGGATATGGGGAGCTTTAAATTGCTGACACTGAGATGCTGGGAGCATGGCGCCCCCGGAAGACCCAGGCACCATCACCCCAATGCCCTGCCCTGTGCCTCTGCATTCAGGGTCCTGAGTTGTATCCCTCGTGATATGCCTGCAATCCCAGCATTCCAGACACTGAGCCAGGAGGATTGCCTTGAGTTTGAGGCCAGCTTGGGCTACAAGTGAGTTCAAGGTGATCCCGAACTATAAAGACACTGTCTCAGAAAATCAAATAGTAATTAGCAGAGAAAATACTTCTCAAAGATTTGGCATTTGGATGCTAAAAATATAGCAAAGTGAGGAGCAAGTGAGACCCTGGGACTCAGCAAGGATCTGAAGCAAAAATTTAAGCCCACAGAGTGAAGAAGGGGGAGGTGCTAAGGGAGCATTCTGAACCCTAAGCCCTGACTCACAGCATGGGAGGGGCGACTTGAACCTGTAGATGTACGGAGACAACTACAGACCCCAAAGGCCTCCAAGCAGAAACGCACCAATAGAACAGAGCCGTGGATGCAGCAGACTGCAGTGGCCACTAAGCTATTTGGGCTCAGACATCCTCCAGGAAAGGGCGATTGGCCTGTTGCCATGCTGGAGAGAGACTAGCGGAGCGTGGAACTCAGAGGAGCCACAGGCTGGCTCAGTCTCGCGGCTTCCAGTGTCAGGGTGAAGTGCAACTGAGTTCAAGTTGAAGGAGGCTGCGCCAGGCTCAAGCCAGCAGGAGGCACACAGTGCTGCAGGATGAACAAACTGCATTCGAGCCCACACCAAGAGACCAGCCTGAACTTCAGTACAGGGTTGCTGGAATTGTCCCGTCAAAAAGCTAAGGCTGGCTTGCTGAGATTAGCAAGAAATAGAGCTGGACTCTCCTGCTCACTTTACCAGCAGAGACATGCCTTGAAATGAACATTTTTTTCTTTTTTAAAAGTTGTTTTTTTTTAAATTCATTTATTTATTACAGTGTCTTGCTACACATGACGGATTCTTTTTTGCGGGGGTGGGGGGTCAGCTCAGCCTGCCCTGGGGGGAGGGGCTGGCATGGCATGTGGTGCTGGGGCTCGAACCGCAGTCCCTGAGAGGCGTTTTAGACCGCTGAGCTATCTTGCCAGCCCTTTAAAAGTTTTTTTGGAGCCGGGTGTGGTGGCGCATGCCTGTAATCCCAGCACTTGGGAGGCTGAGGCAGGAGGGTTGCTGTGAGTTCGAGACCAGCCTGAGCTACAAAGTGAGCTTAAGGCTACCCTGAACTGCATAGTGAGACCCTGTCTCAAAAAGACCAAAAAAAAAAAAAAAGTTTTTTGGGGGCCAAGGAGATGGTTCAGTGGAATAAGAGATTCCCTGGCAAGTACAAGGGCCTGAGTTCAATCCTTGGTTCCACCAAAAAAAAATTTTTTTTTTCTCTTGGGCAGGCCAAATACCTCAGTGGATTAAAGCACCTGGAAGCAGGAGCAGGGGCCAGGGGTTCAATCCCCGGGGATGCACTGCTATGGCAATCGAGACTGGGCGTGATGGTGCAAGCCCGTAATCGCAGCTCTTGGGAGGCTGTAAACAGGCAGATCACTATGAGTCCGAGTCTGATCTAATAGTGAGACCCTGAACACCCTGTAGACCTTTCCCTAAGATACAAAAAAAATTTTTTTTTAATTTTTTAAGTTTTTTTCTCTTGTTTTTGGTTCTTTTAATTCTATGAGTGTGAACACTTCTTAGTTTTTTGTTGTTCTATTCTGTTCTCATTTTTATTTCTTCCTTACCTGTCCATCCTGTCCTCAACTGCTCCAAAGTCTGTATTTTCTTCGTGTATGTGTAATCTTCCTTTGTCCTCCAGTCTCTTCTTCAATTTCTCTATTTCCCTCCTAACCCCTTTTAAATTTCTCCCTTGAGTGTAAAATAGCCATACTGAGGGCATACTTTTTAAAATTATAATTTGCAGTATGGGGGACTGAACTTGGGCCTTCTGCTTGCTTGGCAGGTGCTTATGCCACTGAGCTATCTTCCCAGCTGAGGGAATATTTACTGCATACCATAAGCAGGCATCATCTCGAGGTGCGCTGAGACAGCAGTTGACACGGGCGTGGTGGTACCTGTAATCCCAGCTCTTGGGAGGCTGTAAACAGGTGGATCACTGTGAGTCCAGTCTAGTAGTGAGACCCTGAACACCCTGTAGACCCTTCCCTAAAGTACAAATATATATATATATATATATATATATATATATATATATATATATATATCTTAGACATAAAATGGAACTATTGTTTTCTAACAATGATGGATATTCTAATATTTAAATCCTTATATAATGTTGAAAGGCAATTATTTTTACAGAGAAATTGAGACAGTCAAACCATATGCTACACTGCAACATGACAATCCTGACGACATCTTGTGACATACTTAAATTTTCATTTTGACATAACATAACCTTTTCCATCTCTCATTTTGCTTTTAGTTTACCCTCTATTAGTAGTCAGGTCCCTATGCACTGCTTCCAGTGGTGCTGTCACTACAAGGAATGGCAAAAAATCCAACCCTGTGCCAAGAGTTTATGGCCATGGTCATTTTGTCAGTACGTCAGGCCTGTCCATCTGCATACCTTATCCACTGCACAGATGATATTCTTCTAGTACCTAAATCCCCACCCACCTTATGTTAAATGTTTATCTAATTAGATGATGCCCTTTGCAATGCAGCTCTAGCGGTAGCCCCTGAAAATATATGAACTATAGCACCCTTTTTTTGTTTTTTTTTGTTTTTGAGACAGGGTCTCACTATGCAGCTCAGGCTGGCCGTAAGCTCACTTTGTAGCTCAGGCAGGTCTTGAACTCACAACAATCCTCCTGCCTCAGCCTCCCGAGTGCTGGGATTACAGGCATGCGCCACCACACCCGGCTTATGGCACCCTTTTCATTTGGGACTCTTATTCAACAGAGAAATACTGTGCCCCAAACTGTTCAGATCCAGGTTTAACATCTTACAACCCTAAATGATTTTTAGATTTTACTTGGTAACATTAATTGGTAATGCCTTGCTCTTAAGCTATCTACTTATAAATCCTCCCTTTGACATTCTCAAAGGAGACTTAGCCCCCACAACTGTCTTAGATAAAGTTAATCTGGCTCTTTTGAATGCTCAGGTCCCTAGAGTTGACCCGTGTATGCCAACATTTTTAATTTCCCAACTCATTATATGCTTTCAGGGGTCCTAGCTGTCTCAGGGTCCTTTACAATGGCTATACTCCTTACCACATACTCCTTAGGCAAGTGCAGGGACCATGCCCGGATCCCCAGCACCACGTCATGCCAGCCCTGCCCCGAGGGCAGGTTGAGCCAGCCACAAAAAAGAAAAGAAATTTTCTTGCAAAGATGTTTATGTGTTCTATGTATTTGTTTATGTGTTTGTATGTCATTCTTTGAACAGCTATTCCTCATCTCTTTTTATTTCATCTTTAGAGTGTAGACTCAAAAGCATGCTTTCTCCTGAGTTACCAGCTGGTCTAAGTATTTATCAAAATTGTTTTACTCACAGGTCATCAAAAAATTAAGATAATTAACAAAAACTCTTTAGGATGGGAAGAGATTGTTGGACAAGATGCCAACTGGTGAATAGAGGAGTGGCCAACATTTTTTTTATTAATAAGGAGCTCCTAGTAATCTCAATAATCTCTTAGGAGACACTCCAATAATTTGGTCATTGTTCAAAAGATAAAATTTTTCAAAAAAAAAGTTACAGTAGGTTTTTTTCATAAAAAATGATCTTGATACAAAACTGAATTAAGAAACAAAGTTTTCACATGTGTATGGTAATTCATATTGTTAATATCATGGTGTATTAAATATGTATGTCTTTCAATATTTATTTATTTATTTATTTTTTGGCAGAACTAGGGATTGAACTCAGGCCCTTGAGCTTGTCAGGCAAGCACTTATTCTACTGAGCCATCTCTCTGGCCCCAGTCTTTCAAAATTTAAAGCAAAGATTACTTATTATAAGACTTTTAATGTAGATTCAAACCTTTGCCTTAAAAAAAACTTGTAGTACATATGTTATTAAAGAATGACAAATTAAGTAAAAGTTCTTTGTTTAGATACAGATTTAGGGAAGGGTCTACAGGGTGTTCGGGGTCTCACTACTAGATTGGACTCTAGTGATCTGCCTGTTTACAGCCTCCCAAGAGCTGGGATTATAGGCATGGGCCACCATGCCCGGTCTCAATTGCCCTCTCAGCATGCCCTGGGGGTGGGCTGGCACAGCAGGCCTGGGAATTGAACTCCAGCCCCTGAGCCTGCCTGCAGGCACTTTAATTCACTGAGCTATTTGGCCAGCCCTATTTAAAGGTCAACTGATTGTGACAGCAAAGGCCCTTCCCCCACTAGGAGATCTTCCGTCATGGTTATGTTGTAAACAGTATTACATGCTGCTTAGCTATTCCTTTCTAATCATTTGGGGCCATAAACTGTTGTCCTAGGATTTCTACTAAACACAAGGTAAAGGGATGAATAGGACCATAAGGAGCAACAGCCTGTTTCAATTCTTTTAAGGTTCTAAAAGGTACAGCTTCATGAAGACATACAACCCGTCCCCAGATGGTCAGGGACTTGAGCTTTAGTAACAGGGCAGCTATGTTGAAAACCCTCGATGAGCTACTTCTGGCTGGTTTCTTTTAGTGCCAACTGCGAGAGAGATAAAGACAAAGGCTCTACTCTCTGGGAGGAGTAAGTTCCAATCTGTGATACCACAAACTACTCTGTCTTAGGATTCCTGCCTGTGGCTCAGTTAAAATCATTGAATTTTGTGAAATGAAATTCATGGGGGGCCAGCCAGATAGTTCAGTAGATTAAAGTGTCTGCTTAGGCAGACGCAGTGGCTGGGGTTCGATCCTCTCAGGCCTGCTGTGCCGGCCCTGCCCCCAGGGCCTGCTGAGAGGGCAATTGAGAGTGGGCATGGTGGTACACACCTGTAACCCAGAACTTGGGAAGCTGAAAGCAGGAGAATCACTACAAGTTTGATCTGTGTAATGAAACTCTGTAGTCCCTGTAGACCCTGCACTAAAATACAAAAATATAAAAATAAGAAAAACAATTTTTTTTTTTGCATAACTAGGGATTGAACTCAGGCCCTTGAGTTTGCCAGAGAAGCACTTATTCTACTGAGCCATCTCCCTGGTCCTAGAAAAATTTTTTTAAAAATAAAGGAGGATGAAAAATAATCAACAAAACACGTGCTAGATGTTGCAAAGAAGAAAACCATAAATTTTTTTTTTTTTTTTTTTGGCAGAACCAGGGATTGAACTCAGCCCATTGCACTTATCAGGGAAGCGCTTATCCCACTGAACCATCTCCCTGGAGAAAACCATAAAGTTGACTGGAGTCAGTGAAAAAACAAGAGAGCACAAATACAAAACCTGTGTAGTTATGATCCCCAGCCTGCCTTGCCAGCTGAGACAGTGACTGAGACTGGGCACAGTGGTACACATCTATAATCCCAAAGCTTGGGAAGCTGAAAACCAGAGAACCACTATGAGTCCAATCTGTGTAGTGAGACCCTGTGGACCCTGTACTAAGTACATTAAAAAAATAAATAAATAAAACCTGTTCACAGAAGTCATGGCAGAAAACTTCCCAAGTAGGGAAAAAGAATTTGACATACAGATAAGTGAGCCTCCACTTATTTGTAATAAAAAAAAACTACACCAAGGCATATAATAGTCAAGATTCAAAAAATTCAACACAAGAACAGAATATTTAAAAGCTGTCAGAGAAAAGAAACAAATCCCCTATCAAAGAAAACCCATCAAAACCACAGCAGAGGGGGAGGGAGATGGCTCAGTGGAATAAGTGTTTCCATGGCAAGTGCAGGGCCTGAGTTCAATCCCCAGTTCTACCAAAATTTAAGAAAAAAAAAAAAATCCACAGAAGACTTGTAAACACAGATACTCAGGGCAAGAGGCACAGGAAGTACAGTATTTCAAGCCCTAAAACAACCTCCAACCCAGATTGACATACCTATGAAATTACCTTTTAAACATTATAGAGAAGCTGGGCATGGTGGTACATGCCTATAATCCTAGCACTCGAGAGGCCAAGGAAGGATATCCACAAGTTCCAGGCCAGCTTGTGTGACACAGTGAGTTTAGAGCTAGCCTGAAGTCAATAGCAAGGCTGTGTCTCAAAAAGGAAGAAAGAAATTGCTGACAAAGGATATCTGAGGAGATTCATGAACACCAAACCAGCACTCCAAAATGTTCTGAAGGAGAGGCTAGAAAGACATAACAAAGACCAGAACTCTATGAACTCCAACAGAATGAATCAACCTGGCAAGGAAAGCAATTAAACAGGGGAGGAAAAAGGGAACAAACAACAGGAAAATAACATGACAAAGATAAGCCAATGCATATCAGTAGTAACTACCAAGTAATGGTCTCTATCAAAAGAAATACATTGACAGAATGGATTGAGAGGCACGCCCAACAATATGCTGCATACAAGAAACACATTTAATTCAAAAATAAACTCATAGAAAAGTCAAAAGATGGCAAACACAGGGGCCTGAGTTCAATCCCCAGTTCTGCCAAAAAAAAAAAAAGATGGCAAACAGTGCACTTGCTAGCACAAGGTCCCAAGTTTGATTCCCAGTACTGGAAAAAAAAAAAAAAAAAAAAAAATATATATATATATATATATATATATATATATATATATATATATCTCAAACAATACTTCATGTGACAGTAACCAGAAAAATGCGAGGGCAGCTATTCTATTTACAGACAAGTATATCTCAAGCCAAGACTGATTAAGAAACAAAGAAGGTTGCTACACCCTTTCAAAGGAAACAAGAGTAAAAGATAACAACCCTAAATATATATGCAATACCAGTGCACCCAACTACAGCAGTCCCTCACTTATCATGGAGGTTATGTTATGTTCCAAACATACCCATGATAAGTGAAAATCAGCAAGTAGTGATGTTATGTTTATGCACATGATGTGCATGTGTGTGTGTGTGTGTGTGTTAAATGTATTTAGTACAGAGTCCACAGGGTCTCACTACACAGACCAGACTTGTAGTGATCTTACACCCAGTCTCATTCTCTGTCTCAGCGCACCCCCAGGGCTGGAACTGGCACAGTAGGCCAGCAATCAAGCCCCTGGCCCCTGCGTCTGCCTAAGCAGCAGCTTTAATCCACTGAGCCATCTGGCCAGCTCAATATTTATATATATTTTAAGGTGTTATAAACCCTTCCTACAGTCCTTCTAGACCTTTCCCACACTTTTAGAAACACTTCTAATGTTCTTAACCATTCTCTAAACTCATAAACCTATGTAATTTTAACAGCAAACATATACCATACAGTACTGCAAATTATTGCAATATAGCAAAAAATCCATGATAAATAATTTAGATTAATATTTTTGAAAACCCGCAAAACAGTGAGTTTGCAAAAGTCAAACTGTGAAATAGCAAGGTACTACTGTATATAAAATAAATATTAATGTATACAAAAAAAATCAAATAGGGCCAAGGATATAACTCAGTGGCATAAACATTTTTCTGGTAAATGCAAGGTCCTGAGTTCAACCTCTGGTTGAATAATAATATTGAGCTGGTCAGATAGCTCAGGGGATTAAAGCTGCTGCTTAGGCAGACGCAGGGACCCAGGGTTCGATCACCAGCCTGCTGTGCCAGCTCCACTCCCAGGGTGCATCGAGACAGCGAATGAGACTCAGAAAAAAAAAAAAAAAAATCAAATAAGCACCTGGCAAGGTAGTTCGTGCCTGCAATCCCAGCACTCAGGTGAATGAGGCAGGAAGATCATTGTGAGTTCAAGGCCAACCTGGGCTACCAAGTGAATTCAAGGAGAGCCAGACATGCATAGTGAAACCATGCCTAAAAGAAAGAAAAAAATCAAATAACCATTAATACAATTGTAATGTAAGACCTCAATTCCCTGCTGTCACAAGTAGGTCAACTAGACAAAAATAAATATGTAAGTAAAGAAATATCAGAACAGAGGGCCAGAGATATAGCTCAGTGGCACAGCACTGGCTTGGCAAATGTGAGGTCCTGAGTTCAATTCCTGATGCAAAAATATATTAACAGAACTGAAACAAACTCTTGAACAAACGGACTCAGTAGATACCTACAGGGTGTTTTAGCCCACAACACCAGAATACACATTTTTTAATATATTTGGCCATTGTAGGGTCTAACTACACAGACAGATTCATGGCGATCCTCCTGCTTTCAGCCTCCTTAGCACTGGGATTATAGGTGTACACCATTACTTCTGGGCTCTGGCTGGCTCAGCCCACCCCACGGGCAGAGCTGGCCTAGCACGTGGTGCTGGGATCCAACCACGGTCCTGTGCTTGCCTAAGCAGGTGTTTTAATCCACTGAGCTATCTAGCCAGCCAGAGTTGGTTCTTTGAAAGACCATGGCAGAGGGGCAGCAATTCAAAATGTCGGAACACAGCAAAAGCAACAAAAGTGAGAAAAAGGGGACGACAAGCCTCTTTGACTTCATCCAGACTGCTGGGATTAGAGCAGTGCAATCCACTCAGTGGACTAATCCAGCAATCACCCCATCTAAAAGCTCATGCGGCTTTGGGGGAGCCATCTAGACACAAACCAACAGTAAACATCATACAAACGGACAAAAACTGAAAGCTTTCACTGTAAAATGAGAAAAACAAGGATGCCCACTATCACCATACTCATTCAATATAGTTTTGGAGACATTAGCCAGAGTAATCAGACATGAGAAAGAATTATAAGGAATAAAAATACTGTCGGCCCACTCAGGGTGACCCAAGGGATTTTCATGGATGAGGTTAAAGAAGGTTAAAGAAGACACATGTGCAAGACATCAGCAACTACAGTAGGCAGCAGAGCACAGTAGAGCATGACACAAGAGCCACCTGCATTTTTCCTGTATAATTCTTACACAGGTTGTCATCTCATATTTTCATTCTTCGTGCCATAACCAACACATGTGTTTACCTGTGCTAAGGCAGGATTACATACCTTTCTCCCACTGTGCACCTATGCTAGATAAGTGGAGTCACCTCCTCAGGTGTCCTTAGATGGCTCTGAGCTTTGAAGCAGTCTGAGTGATTCCCCAGATAGGAAAGGAGGAGGTTAAACTATCGCTATTTCCAAATGACATTATACTACACAAAGAAAAACCCAAAAAATTGCATGGAATGACTTCTAGATTTAATAACTAAATTCAGTAACACATAGTTTCTCTGGTATGAGAAACCCAAAGTGTAAATAAGGATCAAAATATAGAGCAGATACTGGGAAACGGGAAGAAAATATTCACAATGAGAAAGGGAACAGGGCAGGGGGTAGGAGGAAAGGAAAGAGAGGACAAGAAAAAAATGGAAACAAAAGCAGAAATACAAATGGAAATGTACAACAATTAAAATCAATTGAGTCAGATAAGGCAAAGTGAATGACATATTCTGCAGGATACTAATCAGCTTTTCTTCTGGATGGTTAACAACCTAAATTCACAGTTCAAAGTTGGAGAAACAGAAGAGCCACAAGGCCAGCCAACATTTTGGCCCTAGCCTTTCAAGGTCAGCGAAGACTCAGGACATAGGAGAACCTGTACTGCAACATCATGAAACTCAGGTGAGCTCCAAATTTTCTGAACAAGGAGATTATGGAGCCACAGAGGAAAGAGATCAAAGTTCTATAGTGTGCCTGGGGAGAGTCACATGAAGAGAAAACTTTCTCTCAGGCTCTCACGGAGAGCAAACTGATCAAGCATTGGCCATGACTCATCCACATGGATGACACAGACAAAGGATCTACAGAATAATGTACAGGACTACAAGAAAAACCCTGAGGGGACTTCACTGACCTCATAAGAAACATAAAGTACATGTGTTGGTATATAAATCTTGCTCTATCTAGGTCTTAACCATCCAGCAGAAAAGTATAAAAATGAAGTATACACCGCGGGGCCATAATGTTAAGTTGAGCTGTAAATGGCTATGGTCGACAACATCGTCGGATAACTCACTATTGTGGAATGCTGGACTGTGTTGGATTGTGTTGTCGAGTTCAAGCACCTAAGTTCGTTGAATGACAATGGAGTGCCCATCTCTGACAGGTGTAGAGCAAGGAAGGGGTATAGAATGGAAGAATCATGATGTGTGTGTATGGACAGTACAGTTGGGATTGATAACGCTGTGCTTCCACATAATTCTATGAGGGGCAAGATTTGCATTAATGGAGGTTGGACAGGATATTATGTCAGCTTCTAGTACTATGGACAACCGCTAGGAAAATAACAAGGTAGAAAGTATTAATTATTGAATCTTTGATGTAATTCAGGTATAAAAAATAAGATACGCAAATAGCTACAGTCCCTTAATTTTCTGATAAGAGACATACAGTATAATGTCTAAGTATAATATCATGTATACACCTTTTATGATACCAAAACATTATGAAAACAGTTTGCAATGTATTAATTTATGAAATCCATCTTGTCAAGTTATCTTAAAACTGACTCATCAATATTTGTACTTCAATAAAACAAAAGTAAAAAAAAAAGGAAACAAATAAGCAGGGAAAGAAGAGTTGAAAGGAGAGGTAGGGAATGAGGATAAAGAATATATCATGTACAGGTACAAATTCCCTATGATGAATGTGATTATTATGTACATATTAAATGTACCAATAAACATTGTTAAAAAGCAAAAAAAAAAAAAAAAAAAAAAACTGAAACTATAAATCTCTTAGAATAAAACAATAAATCTTCATGATCTTAGATTAGGCAACAGCTTCTTCACCAAAAACAACCAAAGAAATAAACTAAACAAAACATCACAGTTGAAAACATTTGTGATAACCAGGGACATAACTCAGCAGCACAGCACCTGCCTAGCCAAGCAAGGTCCCAAGCTGGAGTCCCAGTACAAGAGAAAAAAAAATCTGCAATTCCAAAATCAGTAAAGTGAAGCCAGGCATGGTGGCACATGCCTATAATCCCAGCCCTGAGAGATTGAGGCAGAAGGACTGCTATGAATTGAAGGCCAGCCTGGGCTACACAGTGAGTTCAAGGCTAGCCTAAACCACATAATGAGGCCGTCTCAAAAAGAAAATAGACAATGGCCCCATAGTCTCCTTGATCAGAAAATTTGGGACACCACTAAGTTACAAGATGTCACAGCACAGGAATAGTGTACCTAAGGAGAGTCACCTAGAGAAAATATCCCCTCAGGCCTTCACAGAGAGCAAATTGGTCAAGCAATGGCCGTGACTCACTCAGATGGCTGACAATGACAAAAGATCTACAGGGTGCTGTACATGGTTTCAGGGTAAATCCTGAGGGGATTTGACAGACCTTGCCAGATACAAAGTTACATTTTTACTTATATAGGCCTTGCTTTAACTTGATCTTAACCATCCAGCAGAAAAGTATAACCATGACGTATAAAAAAGTAAAGCCATATTAATATGCTGAGCTGTAAAAGGCTCAAGTCAACACTTCAGACAATTGCCAGTTCTGCTGATAACCCACTACTATTATGGAATAGTGGACTATATTGGGTTATTTTGCTGAATTCAAGTACCTGCAATATTTGAACTGGCATCAAGTATGAAAATGTCCCTTAAAGATTTTTCCAAATACAGCTTTTCTAACAACAAAGGAACACCGTCTCTGACAAAACAAAACACAAAAAAGGGAATGAAAAAATATATATAGGTATATACAAAATAGGATACATATACAGCTACTTCCGTAATGTTCAATGAGAATAAAGGTTTGCGCCAATATTGTTTAGGCAAGATATGACTGCATCTTCTACTCTGAATAACTATTGCAAAGACAATATGCAATGTATTAATTATTGTAACTGTCCTAACAACCTGTTTTGAAATTGTTTCATTGCTATTTTTTATTAAAATGAACAAAAATTATTTAAAAAAAGAAAATGGAAGATGCCAGGGGTAAGGGTCTGTAATCCCAGAACTCAAGAGGCTGAGGCAGGATGATCTGTAAGTGATCAATACCAGCCTGAAGTACAAACTGAGGCCCTCTCTCTTACAGAAAAGGAAAAGTGGGGCCAGGGAAATGGCTGAGTAGAATAAGCACTTCCCTGGCAGGCGCAAGGGTCTGAGTTCAATTCCCGGGTCTGCCAAAAGGAAATAAAAAGGAAAAGTGAAAAGATAACCTCAGAATGAAAGTATCTGTAAATCATATATCTGTTATTACCCAAAATATACAATGTTACAACAACAAAACAACAAGTTTTAAATAGGTGAAAGACTTAAATATTTCTCTTAAAAACATATACATGGGACCAGGTGTAGTGATACACACCTGTAATCCCAGCACTTGGGAGGCTAAGAGGATTGTTGCAAGTTCAAGACCAGCCTTGGCTACAAAGTGAGCTTGAATTGCATGACAAGACCTTGTCTCCAAAAAAAAAAAAAAAAAAAAAAGAAAAAGAAAAGAAAAAAATTGAACATATACAAATGTCCAAGGACCTCCAAATTCCTTCCTCATTTGGTAAAATGCAAAGCAAAACCAGTGAGCTGGGCTTGGTGGCACCTATCTGTAGTCCCACCTGTAAACCCAGATGGGAGTGATGAGGCAACTTCAGGATGACCTGGACAACACCAAGAGATACTGTGGAAAAGGAAAAGCAGCACTCACACATCGTGAGATGGCCAGAATCAAACCCACCAAGGAGTGCTGGCGGCAAGTGGAGGCCAGGAACTGCGCACAGGACCAGCGAAAATGACAATGCAGCAGCAGTGGGGAAAAGCTGGGCTTAGGGAGTCCTCACGGGTGTCAAACAGCCCAGTGCTATAGTAGGCGCTGAGTTTCCTAAGAAGCCCAGAGGGCTTGGCCCCTGGGAGGTAGCACCCGAGGTGTCCCAGGTATAGGAAACTCTCTAAATAAGGGTAGGGAGGCAGCTCAGTAGCATGAGTGCTACATAAGATCCCGAGTTCTATCCCCGGGATGTAGGGGTAGCTAAATAAATAAGCAAACAGAGCAAAGCCTTTGATTCAATTCCCATACTGCAAAATAAGGGGGGGGGGGGCTTACAATGACAAGCTTATTATATCTGTCTTATGACACACACAAACCCAGACACACTAAAGACATATGACAAGAAATCACTTGGGATTGGATCTTAGATCAAAACAAAATTCCATAAAGGACATTTTTCATGATTTTGACAACTGTAAGAGAATCTTTAAGGAGATACTGAAATATTTAGGGCTAAAAGAACAAGATGTATACACTTTTTTTTATTTTATTAGTACATTTTAGAGACACACAGTAACACTCATCTTAGGGAATTTGTACCTGTACATGATATATATCTTGCTCCCCCCATTCTCCCCTCCCTTCAACCCCTCTTCCTCTCTTTATTTACAAAAGATTTATTTTTGAGTTTTATTTGTTTGCTTGTTTTTCTTTGAGTGTCTCCCCACACAGGTCAGAACAGCCTTGAACTATGTAGCCCAGGCAGGCCTAAAACTTGAGGGAATCCTCCTGCCTCAAGTGCTGGGATTATAAGTGTGCTTCACCATACTGGATTACGAAGTAAAAAAAGAATAAAGCCTAATATTAACTGGAGAATCTAGATGAAGGTACAGCAGTTCTTGGTCCAATTCTTATAATTTAAAGTGTGAAAGTATTTTAAAATATTGTTTAAAAAATTAATGTGGAGGCCAGGGAGATCACTCAGTAAAATAAGCACTTGCCTGGCAAGTACAAGGACCTGAGTTCAATCCCCGGTTCTGAAAAAAATAAAATTAAAAAAATTAATATGTCCAGAACAAAACTTCTGATCTATCCCAAACCCTACGCCCTTACATCCGCATGCCCCACATGCTCAGACTGAAAACCTTGGGTTCAACTTCGGCTCACCGCCTCACACCCTGAGATCCATTCGCTGTAAGGAGCCCCGCCCCTCCTTGCCCCCACTGTCCCTTCTGGCCTGAACCAGCAGCGCCTTAGGCTTCTTGTGCAAGCCCTCCTCCCAGGGCTCAGGTGCGACCCTCACTCCTTGGCTCAGGCGCCACCGGAGGGGACCCCACAGCTTCCCAGCCCTTGTCTCCTCCACGCCCTCCTCTGCACTCATGGACCGCTGTTGGCAAGCTCCGCGCAGGGCACCTTACTCGGATGTCACTTCCCGGGAAGTCGACGGGCCACTCAGACCCTCAGCCCCCAGCGCCACGCCGGTGGTCATCGCAGCGCTCTCCACCAAACACTAGCAACCGCTGGGCGGCTGGCAGGCTGTCCACGGACCTCAGGGCCTGGCCTCGGGCGAGCAGCAGGTGGCCTGGACCCAGGACAAGTAGTGTCACTGCGTTCTGGCCCTGGCTCGAGGGCGCGCCTCCCGCGGCCAGGAAAAGGCCACTCTGAGCTGGGGGACAGATAGTGGACAGCCGGGCCTCGGGCAAAAGCTGCTTGGGTCAGCAACCTGGGCCCGGCGACTCGGCCTCCCCCGCCTCCAGGAGCGGCAGCCAAGAAGGGGGGCTCAGCCCGCAGCGCTCCAACTTCGGCGAGAATCGCGGCCAAATAAGGCCGGGCGCGCAGCCCCGCCCCGCTCACATTCTTCTGCCTTCTAAGGCCCGGCCGCCCGCTCGCCCCGCCCTGCCCTGCCCAGGCCCCGCCCTGCCCCCGCCCCGCCCGCGAGGACCGAGCCCCGCCGCAGCAGCCGCCAGCTCCAGGCCCCGCGCGCCGCTAGCACCTTCTCCGCTCCAGGTGAGAGCCCGCGAGGCATCCACGTCTAGGGGGTCTGGCCGGCCGACCCGTCCCGGGCAACGGGACTGGAGCAGGGGCTGTCAGGGGCCCGCAGGAGGGGAACAGGCTCGGCTGGAGCTGTGAGTTCGCGTGGGTCTGACCCAGACAGTGAGATGGTTCCGGGCCTGGGGCAACAGTGGCTCTTTGTCCCTTGGCTAAGTAGCTGCACCCCACAAGCCAGGACTCGAGCTGTACAAGCAAAGGCTGCCAAGGAGGGGGCTAGGATCGGGTGCTCCCTGACCCAACCCCGCCAGGCTCCATGCGCCCTCAGAGCAGACGGTCTCCTTCCTGTGCTCCTTGGCCCCGGGCAGGGGAGAGGGATGGTGAACAGAGGGCTCCCCCACACACACAAGGGCTGTGTGCCATGGGCACAGGATTCCTTGTCTGGACCATGTCGCGGAATGTGTGTGTGTGGGGGGGGGTCCTGCCAACGCCCCTGGCAGACTCCTAGGCAGGGACAAGGACTCCAGGGAGATCTCAGTCCTGGCTCAGCCAGCCCTCCAAGGGCTCTCAAGAGAAGTCAGACGCCCACCTCTGGGGCATGTGATTGGGGCAGGGCACCTGGCGTTGCTCAGTCACACACATGTCGATGAGTTCTGACTTCTGTCCAGGTCTCTGTATAGGAAGAGGAGATACCAAGTCAACAGCCAGGCCTAGTAACCAGCTCTCATCCTTGGTTTCTAGGAGTCTGGGAGGGGCAGTTGATGGCTCTAAGGGCCCAATCCTAGGAGCTGCCTTGGTCTCAGAGTCTGTTTCCTTTGTTACAACCTCCAGAACTAAGGGCCAGGTTTGCCACCCACTGACCCAACCTAGCCCCTGGGTCGTGGCTTCCAGCTGGCTGTAACCCCTCTTGGGCAGCACTTTCCTCCTTGAGCCTGTCTTCCTTACTGCACAGTGCAAACTCCATCTTCCGCTTCCCAAGACTGTGGTCATGGACAGGATGGCCTGTAGGCACCTCAGATGGAGTGCTCTCGCCGCACTCTGGTTCCACAGCAAGGCCAAGGGGCAGGAGGGCTCAGTCACTGTGCTGAATTAGCCTGGCCCCGCCTCCCCTTGTGCTGTGAGACCAGAGGGGCTGGTGACAGTAAGGACCTTCTTGGGCTCAGCAAGGCAGAGTGGACTTCCCTGTGGGTGGCCTTCTGTGGGTGCCTTGAATCCAAATTCCCAGAGAACAGAGCTTAGGAAGGACCTGTCAAGCCACAGAGCATGAGAGGGACAGTTTCTGGGGATACCAGCCACTGGCCTAGTGGGGGGGAGCATGTGGATTGAGTGGGCCCTAGGCAGCCAGAGTCTCTAAAACCATAGGGATAGGACCAGGGAGATAGCTCAGTAGAATAAGCGCTTGCCTGGCAAGTGCAGGGTCCTGAGTTCAATCCCCAGTAGAGGAAAAAAAAAAGGGGGCCAGGGAGATAGCTCAGTGGAATAAGTGCTTGCCTGACAAGCACAGGAGCCTGAGTTCAATCCCCGGTTCTGCCAAAAAAAAAAAAAAGATAGGGATACCTGTGGCCCTGGTGGCTTACTAGTACTGGCCAAACCCTGAACTGGGGTTCAGAGTTTAAGATCTGTTTTTTGTTTTGTTTTTTTCCTAGCAGAACCAGGGATTGAACTCACCCTTGTACTTGCAAGGGAAGCGCTTATTCCACTAAGCCATTTCCCTGGCACCTAAGATCTGGTTTTTGAGCCAGGGTAATGCATTGTAGTTCAGGCTGGCCTTGAATTTAATGTACTGACCAGGCTGCCTTCAAATTCAAAGCAATCCTCCATCTCAGCCTCCAAAGTGCTAAGATTACTGGCATGCCCTACCACAACCTGCATTTAAGATTTTAAAAGACCAAGGGCCAGTTGGACATGTAGTCCTAGCTACTTGGAAGGCTGACACACGAGGATCCCTTGAGCTCAAGTTTGAGATTACCCTGCACAACATAGTAAGACCCTGTCTTTAAAAAAAAAAAGTCAGGTCCCCAAATGACTGGACAGAGTTATGGAAACAGTTTGGGGAACACTCAGCCACACCATGAAATGGAGGGAAAAGCAGGTGGCACAGGTTGGAGAAGTTTCCTGGAGATCCCAGACCAAAGACTGGCGTAGACAAGCAGAGGGCCAGCCCAGAGCCTTGGCTGGCAAAGTGAGAGAAAAAAGGCACTAGATCTGCAGGCACTTAGCTTCACAAGCTATGCAAAGGTACAGGGACAGAGTCCCTTATCTGGCCTCAGTTTCCCCATCTACAGCAGAAGCAACCAACTTTCTTTAACAAGCCTCCTGAGCCCACTGCAGGCTGCAGCTGGTGACTGTTAGGAAAAGCAAAGCTGGAGAGAACAAGCCAGGGGGGGACTCGGAGCTGGAGACTCACACAGGAAAGTGGATGCAGGAGGAAGAGGTGGGAGTGGCTGGAACAGCAAGAGTCAGAGGGACACAGGAAGGACAATTTGTATAGTCTTGAATGCCAGGCTGAGGGACCCAACTTGGCAGCCAAGTGATCAGAGGAGGACTGTGTCTGAATAGGAGGAGACTTGGAAACTCAGAGGCTAGGTCTTGCAGAGAGGTGACAAGGACCTGGAGTTCTTTGCTTGGCAACCTCACTCTCAGCTAAGTACCGAAATGGAGGCTGGAGAGTGGGTGTAGGAGGGGGCCTCCCAGAAGCTGCCGCAGAAGGATGGAGACGCAGGGGAGGAGGAATGTCCGGAATGCGGGGTGCTGATGCTCCCCCTGAGGAGCATAGGGAGCCTGGAAGGCAGCCCAGGCAACCCCTGGCTGCCTCTGCCCTGTCACCCAACCTTGTCACTTAGACAGAGAGATAGATGGGCAGTGTGAATGCTATTAGGGATTAATGGAGATAAAGAAATAGAGCCCATTACCAGTTGGTACTAGGACCAGTACCAAGTGGTCACAGCAAAAATTGCTTATTCCATGCCTGGCACCATAAGTGGAGTTTTTTGTTGTTGTTGTTTATTTGGTTTTTGGTTTTCTGGGACTTTATTTGGCAGAAATGGGGATTGAACTCAAGCTCTCATGCTTGCTACGCAAGCACTTATTCTCCTGAGCCATCTCCCCGGCCCCTATGAGAACTAAGTGTTAAACACTGGGGCTGGGCACTCCTCATGTCCCCATTCCCATTATAAGGATTCCTAGGCTAAGAGAGGGAAAGGAAGCTGTTAAAAAAAAATCACTGAGCCCAGGCCTGCCTGTCTGCTTTGGGAAGAACTAGGTGGCAGAAGACCCATGCCAGTGGGAAGCCCTGAATGGCAGGCCTAGAATGAAAGCCATCTAGGGGAGTCCAGAAGACTTGTTGGCTCTGAATCATGCCCCACACCCTCTTCCTGCAGGGCAGCCCCACCCACCCGAAGCCAAGATGTCCAGCAAGCGAGCCAAGGCCAAGACCACCAAGAAGAGGCCACAGCGGGCTACATCCAATGTCTTCGCCATGTTTGACCAGTCCCAGATCCAGGAGTTCAAGGAGGCCTTCAACATGATTGACCAGAACCGAGATGGCTTCATTGACAAGGAGGACCTGCATGACATGCTGGCCTCACTGGGTGAGTAGGGCTCTTCAATGGCAGACTAGGGGCTAAGTAACTACCAGTGATTCTTCATATGGAGAAAGGGGTCAGCAACCACATGAAAGTTTCAACTGCAGAAGTTCCACTATAGAGATAGCAAAACCAATGCTGGTCTATAAATAGCTCAGTGCACTAAAGAGCCTGCTTAGGCAAGTGCTAGGGGACTGTGGTTTGAGCCCAATGCCAGGCTGACCCCACCCCCAGCACACACTGAGATGGTGAATGAGAAGCATCACTGTACTTCCAGCGCTTGGGAAGCTGAAAACAGGATGACTATGAGTCCAATCTGTGCAGTGAGACCCTGTAGTAAATACATTAAAAAAAAAAAAAAAAAACCGAGAGTCTTGTGAAGCAGGCCAAAGCACCTCCTCTTTAACCCCAGGGATATCCCCAGAGGTGGGTTCTTAGAAATTGAAAGGGCTCAGGGATCAAGTCCAGCTTAGCACTGTTCAAATGGGCAGCCTAAGGCCCATGGCCAAGGCCTCCAGACATCCCTCCCCACGTGCTGGCTATGTCTACCTCCTGCCCAGGTCCTGGCATAGCCTCCATCTGGTAGAGAGCACCTGGACCAAGCCCTGGTAGGGAGGAACAGCTGGTGGCATCAGCGGGCCTGCTCTGCCCCCTTCCTCATGCTCCCTAGGCAATGGGTGTCCACAGGCATCTGGCCGGAGACTAGGTAGCCCTCAGCAGGACGGCTGATGACACCCACACCAGCTGTTGACCCCCTTCTGGCTGCAGGCCATGCTCACCCACTGCCTCCCTCTGAGGTTGCCTAGCAGAGGGGGGTCACCTAGCAGGGCTCCCCTTTGGGGCCCACCAGCTTCATAGAAGGGGAGGATGAAGAGAGGCTGGCCCTAACTGCCCTCCACCCCATCCCAGTGAGGTCCTAGCTCTCCTGGGTCTCGGCTTCCTTGTCCATATCACAGGGACACAGCAACTCAAAGGCTCCCACCATCTGCAGAGCAGCACCCTGCACCCAGGGGCTCACGCCCAGGACCTGGTGACAGAGCCAGATGTATACCCTGAAGGATATGACCACATAGTCCAGATCAGCCACAGCTGTTCAGTAAAATCACCATCCTGGCCAGGCATGGTGACGACACTTAGAATCCCAGTGTTCTAGACTGCTGTTGAGATCAAGGCCAGCCTGGGCTACGTAGTGAGTTCAGAAGCCAAACAGAAAGAAAGGACACCATCCTCAGGTTAAAGAAGAACCCAAAATAGTAAAACTCAGCCGGGCGTGGTGGCGCATGTCTGTAATCCCAGCACTCGGGAGGCTGAGGCAGGAGGATTGTTGTGAGTTCGAGACCAACCTGAGCTACAAAGTGAACTTAAGGCCAGCCTGAACTGCACAGTGAGACCCTGTCTCAAAAAGACAAAAAAAAAAAAGAAAAAATAATAGTAAAAATCATTATTAATTCTGAAAGCATCCCTCTTTGGTGGAGTGGATATGATTACCATTCCCACTTTACAAATAAGGAAACAGGCTCAGAGGTTAAGCAATCTTTCCAAGGTCTCCTAAATGATAAAGCTGGGATAGGAGGCAGCAGATGATTCCAGAGTCCGAGCAGTGTCCATGGTTGTTAGCATTTTATGAACATAGTCTTGCTCATCTTCACAATTCTCCTGAGACACACAGGAAACAGGCAGAGAGCTGGGACTCAAATCCAGACCTTTGTGCCAACAAAGCTCACTGCATCTGGAAGTTGGAGTTGGGCTGCCTGGCTTTGGGTGTCAGCTCTGCTGCCCAACTTCTGGGTGACCTGAAGGCTGCCTCACCTCTGTACCTCTGCTGCATAGCTATGAAGTAGATAAGACTGATTCCCTGACAGGGTGGTGACAGCACTATGCTGTAGGACACCTGGAGCAGCAGACAGGACAGGGCTGGGAGTGCGGAAGCCACTGCCTGGCACCACACTTCAGGGTTCCCAGAACTCACCATCGACAGAGACCAGGGGGTCAGGATTACCCAGGCCAGGGACAGCAGGGACCACTTCCCCTTGTGCTACCACAGGGAAGAATCCCACGGATGAGTACCTGGAGGGCATGATGAGCGAAGCTCCGGGGCCCATCAACTTCACCATGTTCCTCACCATGTTTGGGGAGAAGCTGAATGGCACAGACCCCGAGGATGTGATTCGCAACGCCTTCGCCTGCTTCGACGAGGAGGCCTCAGGTCAGCAAGGCCCTGGGCAAGGGGGGGACACACAAAAGGGACCCTATCCAGAAGGCCCCTGCATAGAGGCCAGAACCCACCACTCCAGCTCCTAGTTCTGCTGCCACTTATCAAAACCCAGCACCTTTCTGTTCTCTCTCCAATATGCTAGAACAAAATGGCCCACATTCTCCAAGGCCCCCTACTTCCTTCACTCACCTGCTGGCCCAACACACCCTTCCTCTGCTTTGGAGCTTTGTGGAAATGAAGCCACCTCATGCCTTTATTGTAACAAGGTCTAGAAAACACCCCCACCCTCAGATCATCCTTCTCTCAAGTTTTTTCCCAGGGACAGGCAGGATAACAGGGGCAACAGTGACTGAGGCCTGGGCCCTAGGCCCACCACATTCAGAACATTTGCCCTGATTACTATGAACAGCCCTGCACAGTGGCCTGTTTTGATCCCAACTTTCCAGATGAGTAAGCCCAAAGAGGTCAAGTACTTGCCCAAGGTCACACAGCTAGGAAGAATGAAGACTGATTCACCCAAGCTACTTCAGACCCAGCTATGCTATACCCTCAGCCCATATTCCCAGAGCTAGTCCTGAACTCCCTCAGGCCCTGGTGATCCCTCCTGAGCCCTCACCTGTGTCCTCGGTCCTCTCACCAGGGCCCAGGGAGATAGCTGCCTGGCCCCCATCTCCAGCTACAAGATCTCCAAGGGATGACGGCAGAGGGGTAGGAGTGTTCAGTGTGTCCCAGCCTAAGTCCCTGCTCTCAGGTCCCCCGTTCTACCCCAGGCTTTATCCATGAGGACCACCTACGGGAGCTGCTCACCACCATGGGGGACCGATTCACAGATGAGGAAGTGGATGAGATGTACCGGGAGGCACCCATCGACAAGAAAGGCAACTTCAACTATGTGGAGTTCACCCGCATCCTCAAGCATGGTGCCAAGGATAAGGATGACTAGGCCTCCCAGCTGCCAGTGCCGGCTCCATCCCATCACTACTCCCCATGCACTCATCTTGGCCCTTCCGTGCCCCTAAGACCCCGCCACCCTCCCTGTGAACCCCCAGGGGAGAAAATGAGCCACAGGAAGCACAGGACCAGGCAGGGGACACACAGGCAGCGTGAGGTAGGTGCTCCATCATGACAGACCCAAGGGTGTCCCCGAGCCCTGCAGCAAAGGACCATTGTCTGGAGACAGGAGCTTGAGAGCAGGACCAGGAGGCACAGAAGAAGGTCCCTTGAGAGCCCAGGCACTGGTCATAGCCTGCCCACTCCTTGGATGACCACCAGCCCCAGGAGGAAGGGCCCCTGTACCCTGGTGGTGCGCACACCACTCCATGCGCATCCCCGCATAAGCACATGCACTCACCGCTGCCCTGCTCAGAGCCAGGGCAGCAGTCCCCTCCCCATGCCATCAGCTCCCAGAGCACAGAGCACAGCACCCCACACCACACCCAGGAGTGAGCTCCAGGAGGCTGGACAGAGGGACATTGTCCCCCCCAGGGAGGTGAAGTCTCCAATAGAAGATTGAGCACTGCCTTGGGTCTGTGTGTCTGTGACTGGGATGATATCAGGGACCTTGGACCCCAAATACCTGCCTTCTAGCTCCAGTGGCTGCCCTAATCACCCCCTTTCTGGCCCCAGGCTTCCCCATTCTATATGGGCCCTGAAGCACAGGCTCTGATAGGGGGAGGGGACGAGGAGGAACAGGGGTCAAGGTCAGATCTGCAAGTCACTAATGCTCTGGAAAAGCCAGGTGGTTGGTGGGGGAGCTCTGAAGCAGTGATGAGCTGGGTATCACACTAGCTCAGGGTCACCAGCTCCAGCTGTCTCCCTCACCCATCAGCTCTGGGCAGCCACAGTGGGGAGCCTGGGTGGGTGCTCAGCAGGCAGGGCTGGCACCCAGGCCAGTCCAAGTCAGGGTCCAAATCATGCTCAGATACCCAGTCTGGACTTCAGCCCTGCCTGCAGGATCCCAAGCCATGACCTGGCCACCCGCAGCAGAGACGAGGGGCGCACTGAGTGACCACAGTGCCACACAGCGCCAGCCTCGGGGTCCCCCTGGCAGAACTGCTGTGGCACCTCAGGCTTTCTAGAAAGAAGACACATATCTGAGACAAACCTCCCTGAGAAGTCCAAGCCATCTGCCACCCAGCCTCCCCCATGACGGGGCTCACAACCAAGTGGGGAGGGGACAGAATCAGCCAGGCCTCAGAGCCTAAGGTTTCGGCCAGCCTAGAGGCTGAAGTCTGGCTATAGCAGGTGGCCTAGCAGTGGATTCCTGGGTACAAGGGTGACAGGACTGCACTCAGCTAGGGAAGAAGGCAGCTTTTCATGCCGTGAGCTCAAGTATCAACATTTTAGCAGTTTTTCAGAGGAAAAAAAAATAATGGGCTCGCCTCAGTTAGCATTTGGAGGTAACAGCAAGGCACCCCAGAACTTTCCAAACCTAGCATAAACCCTAGACGCAACAAAGGAAAAGAACAACAGATGTAAATAAATGCATGAAATCTAAATACATCCTGTAGGGCTCAAGAAACAATAAGCAAAGTTAAAGCCACATATGAATGGAGAAAACACAACCTATGTGCAAGAAAAGTACCTGTTAAGTGACACCAATGTGTACATAGTTTCAGCAATTCAATAAGCAGGAAATAATGGGAAGGTACTTGACATACACATGTTAAGGACTTAGCAACTCTTCTGAGACCACTTCTTGCTATGGTGTTCAGGCAGTCTATGGGCCTCAGTCTACTGAGTGCTATAATTATATGCATGTACCACCAAGCCTGGCAGCAAACATTTTTAGTATTCAATGGTCCTACAAGGTTTTTAAATTTTTTTCCTAAGAATTTTACAGTTTTAATTATTTTTTATTTATGTTTGTTTATTTTGCAGAACTGAGTATTGAACTCGGGCCCTTGCACTTGCCAGGCAAGTGCTTATTCTACTGAGCCATTTCTCTAGCCCTTAGAATTAATTTCTATAAAGTGTAGGATTTATAACAAGGCTGTCCTATCTATGGCTATCTAGTTGCACTAGCAGCATTGTTTGTTTTGTTTTGTTTTTGGTTGTTTTCTTTTTGTGTACTAGGGATTGAACTCAGGACCTTGCACTTGCCAGGCAGGCACTTATTGTTTCTCAAAATGATGCTACTAGGGGGCTGGGAAGATGGTTCAGTGGAATAAATGCTTCCCTCAATCCACCAAAAAAAAAAAAAAAAAAAAACTAGCCAGGCATCATGGCCCAGGCCTGTGATCCCAGGACCACGAGGAGCTGAGGCAAGAGGATTTCAAGTTTGAACTGAGAGCAGGCACATAGCAACTTGATACGAATGTGTCTCAAGAGCAGGAAAGATAGCTCCGCAGACTAGAGCACCTGCTTCAACAGAGTGTAGCAGCCAAGGTTCGATCCCTCTCCCCCTCGGGCAGTGTTCCCCCTCCCCCAGGCTGCTGAGATCTCAATTGAGACTGGAATTGGTGGGGCCCACTCCTGTAATCTCCGTGTTTGAGATGCTGAAAACAGGAAAATCACTGAGTCTGATCTATGTCATGAGACCCTGTAGACCCAAATCCATAAAAAAAGAACATTTCAAAATGAAAACTAAAAAGGCTGAGGATGTAGCTCTGTGAGAAGTCCCTGGATTTAGTCCCTAGTACTGGGGGGGTGGGGTTGGTGGACATGAAAACAAAAACAAGATACCACTATGAGGCAACAAAAAACAGAAACAGAATCCAAGTTTCCAGACATTGTTAATACCAGATATAGAATAAAGGAAAATACAACTCTTGAAATAATGTGAAATATGGACAAGAAGGCATTACATACACCTAAGCAAGGAAATAGAGAAGGGACAATATTTAAATCAAGGGCTGCCAACAGGAAAACCCCACCTAAAAAGCACAGTGCATCTCAGAGCATGATAAATAAGAAAAGCCACATCCAGACTCACCATCGTAATCCTTCAGAACTCCAAGATAAAGAGTGGAGCTTACAAAGAGCCCAGGTGGAAGGTAGATCATCCTGAAACAAAATGAAAGGTTCACTTCTCCATGGTAACAACAGAATCCAGAAGATTTCTTTTTTAATACGAAAAGAAAATGACACAAATCTAAGGTTAATTTCTGTAGTGTAGTGGTTATCACATTCGCCTCACAAATCTAAGGTTTTCCCAAAAAAAAAATCTTTCTACAATAGTAGTGAAATAAAAACATTACGGACCTGGTTGCAATGTGTACACCTGTAATCTCAGCATTTAGAAGACCAAGGCAGGAGCTCATGGGAGGCCAGTTGAGCTACACTGTGACACTGCCTCAAAAAATAAATAATTTTAAAATAGAGATAATACTGTTGAGGCGAGTTGGAGAGGGTGGGCTTAAAATGCACAAGGCCCTTGGCTCAATCTCCAGGACCAAAACTAACAAGAGTGAGACACAGACTCTCAAAGAACAAAACGAAGGCACTAATAAGGTTATATACCACGTCCATGAATAAAGTAGCTCGACCTTGGACCGTAAGTATAAACTCACTAGAATTCCAACTGACATTCTTGCAAGTACTTTTCAAAAAAGCCAAGTATTTCTAGGCACACATGTGTGATCACAGGAGGCTCAGGCAGGACTGAAGACTGCCCTAGGCTGAAGATATAGCCCAGGGACAGGGTTCCCTGGGGTTTGATTCCCAGTACCACTCAAACCAAAAGACCCCATAAATATATACATGGAAGAAAGAGCAAAGGCTCACAAATTAGCATACCAAGGACAGGGGATATGGTTCAGCAGTACAAGGGCCTGCGTGGCAAGCACGTGGTCCTGAGTTCAATTCCCAATACCAAAAAAAGTAACCAATTACCGTATCAACCTCTGAGAAGAACAGGGAAGACTCCAAGTAAGAAAGCCTTATGGATATCATAGTAATAAGATTACGCCAAGATCAACTTATTTTATTTATTTATTTTTAATTTTTTTTTTTTTTTTGGCAGAACCGGGGATTGAACTCAGACCCTTGCACTTGCCAAAGAAGCGCTTATTCCACTGAGGCATCTTCCCGGCCCCTCAACTTGTTACTTTAGCAGGAAAACAAATTCTAGACAGGCATTATTAAATTTAGCAATAAGTACTCTAAAAGTTTTTTCTTATGAGTTAACTCACTGGAACTAAACTGACTGCCAAAACTCAAATACATTTCAACTGCTTTTTCCCCCAGACTCACTTATAGACTCATTTATATATCAAGGCAAAAAAAATTCAACCTTTTTCAACTATGTATATTTAGTTCACTGGGCTTCTTTCACATTCTGCTGCAACCAATGCTAAGCTATCTCCCCAATCCTTTCCATTTTTTAATTTTGAGACAGGCTAAATTGCCCAGCTTGGAAGCTCCAGTGGCACAATTGGTTAGCTTGCGGTACTTACATAAACTGCCCAGCCTGGCCTCCAACTTGCAATCCTCCTGCCTCAGCTTCCTGAGCATCTGGGATCAAAGTGATGCGTCACCGTGCAAGGCTGAGACACCGTATTCTTAAACTGCAAAATGTATATGAAAATATAACCCAATAGTACATAATTGTACTTCTTTGCTGCTATTGTTCCCACTAAAGTCTCAATTCCCATATTCATAACTTCTAACCAAATGAACTTTTATTTCACAGGTGAAATGGGTAATAGATATCTGCCATACATGAATATTTGAACTAACAGAGCACATCCAATATAAAATACATCTGACAGCCACAACACTCATCACTTTTATATCCTCCTAAGCAAAATAAACACTTCTATTCATATGATCCAAAGCTACAGAAGGTCTCTAGAGTACAAAAAGAGGTATATACACATTAAAATGACACTTGGTAAGCAATATTTCAATTCCATGTCTTGCTTATAAATTATTCAAATATCCAAAGTTAATCCATTTATTAACTTCTTTGAAAATTAGCCTAAAGACCAGAGACGGCACTCACAGGTACAGTGCTGCCCAGCATGCACCAGGCCCTAGGTCGTTACCCACTACCACTACATCAGCCAGTCCATTTGGCAATCCCATGACTGTTTTACTTTTTGGTGATTAAAAAAAAAAGATTAAACCTATGGCTTTGCCTATCAACTGTTCATTTTGTGGTAGCCTACCTCTGGTGGTAGGTATGGAATCTAGCCTCCTACATGCCAAATACATGCACATACTCTGAGCTATATTCCCCACTCAGTCCAAAGCTTCAAAATTAACTGGGTTTTGGACAATTTTTTAAAATTTATGTATTTTTGAAAAAAAATTATTTTTGATTCTTGAGACAGGGTCTCACTATGTAGCCCAGGCTGGCCTAGAAGCAATTTTCCTGCCTCAGCCTCCAGAATGTTGAGATTTCAGGTGTGAACTACCACACCCAGCTCAGATCTTGAACATTTTAAACTGACACATCACAAAATGTAATCTCTGCTGATAATAAAACGTTTCTTAGAATTATAATTCGATTTAGTTGTATAAAATTTCAGTCTTTCCTAAACATGATACAAAAGTCATCAGCTTCTCTAGTCAGAAGTTCAGATGAAGCTGGGCATGGTGGTGCATGTCTGTAATCCCAGTGTTCTGGGATTAGGGATCCTCTGAGGATGAGGCAGAGGAATCCAAGTACCAGCCCAGGCTGGGCAATTTAACAACTCAGTGATACTCAGTCTCAGAATGGTGGTGGTGGGGGGGGGGTAACAAGGACTGGGAATGCAGTTGAATGTGAAAGCCCCAGATTTAATTCCCAGGGGAAGGGAGTGGGGGGAGAGGAGGCCCTCGCACTCTGGGGATGGCAGGAAAGACTGCAAATGGAGCCAGCAACAGCCACGCCCACATCCGGGAAGCACACAGTAACTAACAACCGGGGTAGATCTGGGGGTCATTCTCTTAAGAGGTGAAGCTCCCTCTGCCCACAGTAAGGTACTATCCTTACTGGCTTATACAAGATGCCTCTCTATTTCACATGGAAACTTGGAAAAATAACACTGAAGTCAATGGGAACACAATAGCATCCTTAAAAGAATATTTACTATCTGTGTAAATGTGGGCAAGTTTTGTTTGCTGTGATTTTGTGGTGGTGGAGAGTAAATGCAGAGGCATAGTTGACCAAAGCCATGGAGCCATGCCCCAGCCCAATGGCAAGTCTTTTAATCTGATGCTCAAATTATCATCTATTAAAAGGGGGAGAAGAGCTAGATATGGAGGTGCACACCTGTAATCCCAGCACTCCCAGGCTGGGCAGGAAGATCGCTGTGAGTTCAAGGCTAGCCTGGGCTACATAAGAGTTCAAGGCCAATCTCACAATCTAAACTACCTAAAAAGACCCTAATTAAAAAAAATAAAAGTGTAGCATTTGCTACACATGGTTGTTATCAGGATTAAATGACTTTATAATACATATAGCAGTTCCTGGTACACAGACAGTGCCACTTCAGTAATTAAATGAGGTGAATTTTATTTACTTATTTATTTATTCATTTATTTATTTATTTATTTTAGGGAAGGGTCTACAGGGTGTTCAGAGTCTCATAGACTGGACTTGGACAGCCTTGTTTACAGCCTTCCAAGAGCTGGGATTACAGGCACATGCCTAGTCTCAGTTGCCATCTCAGTGCGTCCCAGGGGCGGGGCCAGCACAGCAGGCCTGGGGATCGAACCCTTGGCCCCCTGTGCCTGCTTGTAGGTGCTTTCATCCACTGAGTTATTTGGTTGGCCCTAAACAAGGTGAATTTTAGAATATGCACAAAGGGGCCAGCAAGATGGCTTAGTAGAATAAGTGCTTCCCTGGCAAGCACAAGGGTCTGAGTTTAATCCCTGGTTATGCCAAAAAAAAAAAAAAAAAAAAAAAAAAAAAAAAAAAAAAAAAAAAAAAAAAAAAAAAAAAAAAAAAAAAAAAAAATACACACAGAAGCAAGGTGTGATGAAATACACCTCTAACAGAGCACTGTGGAAAGTTAAGAAAGGAGGATCACAAGTTTGAGCACAGCCTGGCAACCTAGCAAGACTTTTGACTCAAAATAAAATTTAGAAAATTTAAAAAGCACTGAGGATGTAGCTCAGTGTGAGGTTCCCGTGCACAGTCCCTGGTACAGGAAACACACATATACTCAGAATGGGACCCCAAAATGGTTCATAGGAAAAGACATTTTGGTTAGGTAAATTCAGTTCAGAGGATTTTAGTTGGAAATCACAAGCTTGGAAAACAAAATGAAAGTAAAAAAAAAAAAGATATTATCAATGAATATGTAGTTACTGTAAGTAACAAAATCATAAGCAGCAAAGCATCCTGCACTTGCTAGTAAGTGAAGCTGTCTCCAACAGACCCAATTAGAATCAAGAGTCAAGAGTGCTTCCAAGAAAACAGCTAAGAACAAACTACATGAAAACACATTTTGACCTGCCTGGCAAGTGCAAGGTCCTCAGTTCCATCCTCGGTACAAAAAAAAAAAAAAAAGAAAGAAAGAAAAGAAAACACATTTTGAACAAGTTTCTACCCAACAGAAACCTAGTATAAAACTGCAAGGATGAGCCGGGCGTGGTGGCGCATGCCTGTAATCCCAGCACTAGGGAGGCTGAGGCAGGAGGATTGTTGTGAGTTCGAGACCAGCCTGAGCTACAAAGTGAGCTTAAGGCCAGCCTGAACTGCACAGTGAAACCCTGTCTCAAAAAAAGACAAAAAAAAAAAAAAAAAAAAAACCTGCAAGGCATCTTTGCTGGGGTATTGTGTTGTCACACTTTGCCACTAGGAGGCACCCAAGGTCACCTAGGAAACGGTGTGGTGAACCAAGGATTTGAAATCCCAGGCACCAGGTGCCCCTTCAGGATCCATAAGGTCCCTCCAGGACCAAGAAGCCCTCCCAAGTTCACATTAAGGGATTTTTCTGCCCAGGGTGCCCAAGGGCACCCTATGTACCATCATCTTCCATCTAGTATGACATAAAGCAGCATGGAAATGGCAGACTCTATTATCTAGAAAAGGAAGCGAGTGAGTCCTGCGCTATCAAATATTATCTATTATCCCTACTTCACCAAAGACAGTCCTGCCCACTAACCTTACTTTATAAACATTGAGACTCATGCACGTAAAGCAATCTGTGCAGGATCCCACAGCCAGGGAACAGCAGAACTAGATTCAAACTCAGGCGGGCCCGACCCATCACTTGGTCACTCTGCCAGGGCATGAAGGTCTGGGAGAAGAGTGTCTGCAGCCAGTGAAGGAGGAAGGGCCACTTCCCTGCCTGGCCCTCCTCCTTCTGCCTGCTATGGTCTCCCCCACTTGGCCAAAAGCTGCTGCCTGGTCCACCTTCCCAGCAGAACACCCCCATTCAGCAAGGGCTCTGCTCTTGCACCCCAATTCTCACTTTCACTTTTGAGACATGTCTGAACCTTCCCAGCGTGCCCCTTGGTGCCCCAGTGCCTTTCCCAAGCTGGTTCCAAACATCAACCAAGTCAGCTCTGAGGCCACAGCCCCCTGGGCATCCAGACTTGTCCCTGGGCTCCCTATGGCAGAGATTATGTCACATACTATGACCACTATTTTTCAAAACTGAAGTTATGCATTAAAAAACACATCCACAGCTGGCCATGGTAGTGCCTACCAGTAATCCCAGTACCCTCCAGGAAGAATGCCATGAATTTGAGACTAGCCTGAATTAACTAGTGAACCCTTTTTTTTTTTTTTTTTTTAGAAATTTAAGGATTTCACTGACAGTTACTGGAGATTTCATTGCACACTCAGCTGGCTCAAAGGCAGACTATTTTGAGACTCCAGACATCCTGAGAATGGTTTCTGTATCTCCAGCCCTTAGGAAACTGTGGTAGGAGGATCGCCATGAATTTGAGGTCGGCCTGGATTTCCTAGCTTAGCTGCTTAAAGCAGCTTTAATTGCATAGCAAGACACAGGAGCTTCTTCGCTCCATTTGCTCCAGAGTCTGCCTCCTCTTCTCCCAACATGTCCTCATCACAGACCTGCAACATGGTATGGAGAGGCTGGGGCACCTCTGCATGGAGGACAACCTGCTCCACACCTCAAACAAGGTCCTGCAGCCCATGGAAGGATTCCCTGAAACCTTTTGTTGGTGGTGATGTTTTTTTTTTTTTGTATTTTAGGGAAGGGTCTACAAGGTGTTCAGGGTCTCGCTACTAGATCCTACTCCTAGTGATCCTCCTGTTTACAGCCTTCCAAGAGCTGGGATTACAGCTGTGTACCACTATGCTCAGTCTCAATTGTGGTCTCAGTGCTCCCTGGGGGGCAGGGCCAGCGTGGCAGGCCCAGGGATGGAATCCCCAGCCCCTATGCCTGCTTGCAGGTACTTTAATTGTTGAGCTATCTGGCCAGCCCAACTATTTGGCTGCCCCCCTTTTTTTGGTGGAACCAGGGGTTGAACTCAGGCCCTTCCCCTTGCCAGGGAAGCACTTACTCACTGAGCCCCCACCCCCCTTTTAAATAAGAGCCTTATTACTGAGCTCTGGGCCACCAGTCATTTCTCAACACAAGAGAAGACCAATGGCTATGAATCCTTATTTCTAAAAAAAAAAAAAAAAAAAGAAAGAAAGAAAGAAAATGATAGGCACATAGCTCCAAGAACTTCCAGGGCTTCTGAATTGCCTTTCTTGGTTGCCCCAGGCAGTGGCCTCATCCCCTCCTCCATCGGATGGCTTCGGTCTCTGACCACAACACTGCCCTGGCCAAAATCTTCCTTCCAGTAGCTTCCCTCTAAGAATAAAGTCCCACAGAAACAAAATGTAAGTGCTTCTTGCCTTGGACAAAGAAAGTCAGACTAAAATCTGCCTTTATGAAAAAAATTCAAAGGGGATGGTTGCCTAAAGCTGACAAAAGGCAAGAGAGTTGTAACTTAGATGTAGACTGAACAGCTGAGAAACTTAAGACTGTCTCAAAAGTAGGGGTTGCAGCTGCCTGCAATCCCTGCACTGTGGAGGGTAAGGCAAGAGCCCTGCTCTGAGTTCAAGACCCGGTCTCCAAAAGAAAATCACTTTCAGGGGAGAACGTGGAAAGGGCATGCTGGGAATGTAGCTCAGTGCAAAGGTTCACTAATCAGTACCAGAAAGAAAAAGAAAAAGAGGGGGCCAGCCAAATAGCTCAGCAGATTAAAGCGCCTGCTTAGGCAGACACTGCAGTCAGGGTTCAGGTTCGAGTCCCACAGTGGGGTTGGCCCTGCCCCCAGGGCTCGCTGAGACTGTGATCGAGACTGGGCATGGTGTTGTACACCTGTAATCCCAGCTCTTTGGAGGCTGAACACTGGGGGAGCACTATAAGTCCAGTGTATGTAGTGAGACCCTGTCCTAAAAAATACAAACAAAAAAAAGTAAGAAAGAGGAATTAACTTGGGCTGAGGTGTAACTCAGTGACAGCACCTCCCTAGCTTGTGCAAGGCCATATCCATCCCCAGCATCACAAAAGTATAAATAAATGAATTCACTTCAGATAAAGGGAAATGGGGGGCCAGGGAGATGGCACAGTGGAATAAGCGCTTCCCTGGCAAGGGCAAGGGCATGCGTTCAATCCCTGGTTCCGCAAATATAAAAAAAAAAAAAAGAGTGGAACTTACAGATAAAGGGAAATGGGCACAAGACACTTGAACTTTAAAGGACTTGTTTATTCAGATGCTCAGCTGTAAAATGTCTGCATCTGGGGTGACAAGAAAGCAAATTTACAACTCAGTGAAGTCTGAGTGCATGAGCTGTTGGTCAACTTAAATTTGTTGAATTTGCTCCCTCTTACTATTGCTCTGTCCACATCCCACACATTTCTTAAACAATACAGCGCTGCTACTTTATGTGACTAATCAAATTAATTTTCGTAAATGTTCCTTTGTGCCCCTTTCCTCATGAGCCTCTCAACCCAAGCACATTTTATGCACTTCTCTGCCTTCTCTAGACTTCCACAAGGCTGGCTTCTTTCACTGAGCAGAGTTCTGAGATTTACCCCTGCTGTTCAGTGTGTATAACCCCTTTTCCTGCTGAACAGTATCCCACTGTATGGATACAACATAACATAGCCTTCACAAGTAGATAAGCACTTGGTGCTATGTTTGTTTGTTTTTTTTAAATATTTATTTTTAGGAAAGGGTCTACAGGGTATTCAGGGTCTCACTACTAGGTTGGACTTGTAATGATCCACCTGTTTATAGGCACAGCCTCCGAAGAGCTGGGATTACAGGCACATGCCACCACACTCAGTCTCAAAATCTTTTTATTTGGTACAGGATCTTGCTCCACAGCTCAGACTTGTAGTGATGGCGTGCACCACCAAGCCCAGTTTTGATGGCTAGCGCAGCATACAGTGCTACGGATCAAAGCCAGGTCCTTGTGCTTGCCAGGCAGGCACTTAGACCACCGAGCTATCTCCCTGGCCCCTTATTAAGTAGATGCTCCTGAATGAAGAACCTTATGTGCTCATAGGTGGGGCTTTTTGGAGGCAAATGGATCACAGCAGCTTACAGCAAACTTGCCATTTAGAGAGGATCTGGGTGAAGCAGCAGGTCCTTGGGGGTGTGCCCCAGTATCTCCCTCCCCAGCTCTTCCCTTCTCTCTCTGCTTCCTCCAAGTTGACTTCAGATGATTCTCCTCTGCTATGTCCCTCTGCCATGCTGTCCTGTTTTGGAGCAAGTTGACTACGCACTGT
>PVKA01005336.1:0-91391 GCA_004027165.1 Ctenomys sociabilis
TTAAACAAACCTCCAGGAGCAATCAAAGGCAGGAACTGCCACTCTAGGAGAGGGGCTCTGCAAGGAGAGCACCTGCCTCTGCCCTGCCCCGTGGCTACCCACAAGCATCTTCATCCATTCATATCTCTAGGGTGCCTCTGCCCCCTTCCATCTCCTTCCTCACTCACAGGCAGGAAACAAGGGTGACCCAGCACCCAGCCTTCAGGACAGGGCTGTGCTGAGAGGCAGCTGCAATGCTGCAGGCTGAGGAGCCAGTAGCTGAGCAGCACTACTGACTTTTGCTTCTTCCTGTCACCCTTCCTGTTTCTCCTCGCCCCAGGATCTCCCTTTCTCAGCTTCTTTTCTTTATCTCCTTTTCCTTCTATTTTTTTTTTTTTAAGGAAGCAGTGGCATTTCTGTCACTCAAAGGACAGAAACATGAATATTAACCTACCACACTGAAGGGTTATGCAGTAAACAACACACTGTAGTGTCACAGGCTACGTCCCAGACACGTTCCCAAGCAAAGCCTCAGCAGCAGGCTACTGAAGGCCCACTCAGCAAAGCATAAACCCTGCCCGAAAGGCAGCCTTGGGACAACGTAAGGGTTGCAACATGTTGGGCAAGACCTGGATAGAAGACCATTTCAGGATTTGGGTTGGTTTTTTTTTTTTTTTTTTCCATTACTTTATGATATTAAGTTTTTATAAACTAAGCTTAGAAATGCTCACATTAGAGGAACAGATGAAATGTCTCTCAGAGAGCTAACTTATCCTTAAGGTAAGTTTTGGTTCCTGCAGTAGTACTACTGAGTAATTCACATATTCCATCCACACATGCTGAGCAGTGCTATTTACTGATATTTCCATAGCAATGGCATTAAATGTTGAGGTCCTTGTAAATGGTATCAATTATCAGTAGCTAACTTTTATGATGTTTCATTAACCATCTCTATAATGTCATGGTTGTACGTAACCATAGCCATCGAGCACATAGCCTAAGGCACATGGTTTCTAAGCAAATGCACAGGCAACAAAGTATCATGAAAGATGCAGGATGGAAAGACTCATGAAGGCAGCCGATTCGCTCTAGGCATGCATGAGGGTGCGCTCCACAGGCCCCCATCCCACAGCCAGGCATGCTTGAACATACAGAGCGCAAGACATAACGGACTCGTGTCTGTCCCCCAGCCACAGAGGAGCCAAAGCGCGGCTAAGGGAAGCCAGGATGACAGGTGCCGTGTGGAGAACTACATTGGCCTACAGACGGCAATGCTGAAGGGAGGCGAACATTGCTTTGGGTCAAGCAGCAGTTTGAGGCGACCAAAACAGACCTCTGACCCAGATTTCCTTTTTGCGGTATCGTCTATATTGAGCAGATCCCCAAAGCGCTCATTAGTGATAAACTGATGGTGCGTCGGGATGACGCCCGTGTGGCGTCGAGCTGCAATGTCGGCCTCTTCTTGCTCGCGCTTAAGTCGTCTCTGGTCCGCTAAAAGTTTCTGCCATAAAATTGCATAAAATGGGCAGTGAATCATTGGATCCAGGGCACTGGAAAGCTGCCAACAAAAGTAACTAAAGAAGAAGGTGCTGGGCCAACAGCGGGAGACACTGAGGATGAGATGTGGGAGTCTTTTGCCTACAACTGCGCTCCCATCACGGCCACCCTGTGTGCACTATGAAGGAGGGAGGACTGCCCGAGGAACACGGCCAGCTGGCCAGCCGGCCAGCAGCACGGACAGGCCCTGCAGCACACAGGCGGGCAGCGGGAGCTGTGCCCCCTCCCCGCCCAGACCCCCACATATTCCCACAGATTAGTCCCCTGGGCAGGTGCAGGACTGAGCCCTCCGGCCAGCCTCACACCTAGGCAGTCAGCCAGCAATGGGATTTTGCTGATACCCAGATCCTCGGTGCTTCCCCTCTCTGTTGCTAAGAGTCTTTAGAGTGGAGCTGCTTTCTTAGAAGCTAAGGTTTACTTGGCTCCTTGAGCAGCCAGGATTCCTGCCCTCAGGCTTTAGGAAGCGCAGGACAGAAGCTCACCTCACTGCCAGAAGCTCACTCACTGTCTCAGGAACTATTCTCCAGCAGACAAAAGGAAGTTGAGTTTAAGGGAATGGCATAGAATTTAAACTAAGAAAAATGCTACCTAAAATGAATTGATAAAATAGTTCCCTAGTTCTATTTTTAAAGATCTTTTGGGATAATCAAATAATACTGCTTCGCATCAAATGTCTCAATGGCTACCGAAGTACTCTATAGACTATTTTAGTGTGTTTCCTTATACTGAAGCAAGCTTTCATTCCTGAAAATAATGTTCCTTATAGAAAAGCTTTAATTAGAACTAAATAGTCTCAGAATGCTCAATAAAACAATCTTTTTCCAGTAAGTAATTAATGGAAAAAGTGATTATCATGTGATTACCTAGTCCCAATGGTCAGTGGTCTCAGTTTTTCTCTAAGACCTGAGATTTCTGACACTCAGTAAAATACAAAGATTAAAACGACAGCCAGCTATGGTCCAAGCACTCAGGAAGCTGAGGCAGCAAAAATGTTGGGAGTTCAAGGCCAGCCTGTATGGTCTCAAAAAAATCTAAACAGCCATACTGGCCCCATTCTTGAAGTGCACTGAGACTGGGCTGAAAGCAGGAGGATCACTACAAGTCAGATATGTGTAGTGAAACCCTATAGACCCTGTCCTAAATATAGGAAAGAAAAAAAAAAGAAAAAAAAAAAAATATATATATATGTAAAAATCAGGGCCAGAGAGATGGCTCAGTAGAATAAGTGCTTCCCTGGCAAGTGCAAGGGCAAGTTCAATCCCTAGTTCCAGAAAAAAAAAAAAAGTAAAAATCTAAACAATAAAAACAAAAGATTAAATGAGAAAAGAAGAGGCAAGTGCTTTGCAAAGCCCAGAGCCCAGAAACTTGGAACCCTGAGTTCTGCCTCTGCCTCTGCCTCTGGCATAAGCCAACGTGCTAGGTGGCTCTACTCAAGCTGTGCTCCTCTCTGGGTAAAACAAGGGAGTTGGCTAAATCACCACGAATGACCCTTCTGGTACTGGTATGTTCTCATTTTCTAATCAGTGTTAATAATAAGACATAGGCATAAAAAGTTCCGCTTGACACCCGCTTGGCTGAGAAGCGTGTCTTCCCTGCACCTAAGAGTGGGCTTGGCCTTGCTCAACATCCTCAGGCTTGCATCCAAGTAAGGTGTCACCAGTGGAAGCCAGCGTCAGGGAGCAAGAGCCCCGCCCACTGCTCAGGGAGGAGCCGCCCAAGCCAGAGCCATCCAGTGCGAAAACCTGACCTCCCTGATTCTTCAGGCCTGTGGTTTTACCACATGAACCAAAAACTGTCAGTACGGACACAAAAACTGCTAGCATTTACAATCTAGCATTGTTTAGGCAACACGCGGCTCACAGCCTCCGTGCAACTTCTAATACATCAATGGTTAAATCAAGTAAAAATGTGCCACCTGTGTAGGTAGAAATTCTACCACAACACTAGTGTTTTAGTTCTAAAACTGAATTTCATCCTCCTTTTCATGGCAGTTAGGCTGAAAACATGGGAATCTTGTATATTGGTGGAAATATTGTATAGGAAATATTTAAGAAACAGAAACAGAAGTGAATCTGTTCTGTGTCCTGGTGAACAATTATTAGTGAGTTTTGGATTTCTTTATTAGGAAAAAAAACCTCTGTATATCAAATACTTCCTTTTGCTTATTTTCCTGGGCAGGTGTGGTATCTTACAGAGAAAGCATCTGTGCCTGGAGACTGAGAGGTGCACTGATTTCTTTTTGTCTTTCGTATCACTCTCTGGCAGTGATGATTACAATTCTATCATTTTCCTCGAAGTCAACCTTATCCTATATCCAGAGGGAAATCCCATCCAAACTCTGGAATGACTCACCTGAGCAGCACAGAGCACAGGCAGGGGACCAAGCTGTGACCATAAGGAGCACCCTCCCCACCATCACTTCCAAGCAATTCTTCCATCTTTTACTCAACAGTTTCTCACTACAGGAAAATAGGCTTTGCACTTGCTCAATGGGCAGAACCCCTTTTCCTGAGAAAACGAGA
Source organism: Ctenomys sociabilis (assembly GCA_004027165.1). Classification (NCBI taxonomy): domain Eukaryota; kingdom Metazoa; phylum Chordata; class Mammalia; order Rodentia; family Ctenomyidae; genus Ctenomys; species Ctenomys sociabilis. The sequence continues at coordinate 4,059 of PVKA01005336.1, forward strand.
ACACGCTTCACTGTGCCAGTCACACTGCTGTGCAGAGATTTCAGCAGCTGCCTGTAGCCATCCAGGTTCTGAGGTTTCTGCCTGGGGTTTACCAGAACTTATGAGGGGACATTTCCCTGCCTAATTAAAAGTAATAGAGTTATAGGCAATTTCCTCAAATTGCTTTATAAAATGTATCTTGCTCATTACTATTTTTCATTTTTCTCTTTTTTTTCCCCCACTGCATCCTTTCCAATTTGAATTATATTTGTGCCAACAGAAGGGCAGATGGCAACAGAGAAATATCTGAGTAGATTTCCTTACGAAACACCACAGGGAGGGATAGGAGGAGGAACGAATGGGTAAACTTTGGCTCACAGCTTAGGAGGTACAAAGTGCTGCAGTGGACAACCTCTTGTTACATCTCATATGCAGCAGTGCCAGCTGGGCACTGAGAGCTGAAAACCTGTGGAAAATCAGTCCCTTTTTTAAAAAAGTAAATTAAAGGAGAAAAAGTCACCATAAAACCCCACTGTTGCCACCCACTTGTTACCTTCCTGACTGGTGTCTAGAATGTTTGCTCCCTTTATGCTCTGCTTCTGCACAAGAGCTAAGAGATTCAGATGCTCAAATTTACCTCTTTATCATCATGACGTCTTCGAATAAATTCTTCTGTGGACTCCAAGTAATCAGCTGGTATAAAATGTCTTGGGGATTCTGAATCTTCAAAACAACAGAGTAGAGTTAAGGCAGACAAAAGTTTAGTGGGACACCAGGTTAGGGAAAGACTTCACCTTCCGTTATAAATATCAAACATTTATAGTTATTGTGGATAAATGATCAATAATCACATTCTGAAGGAAAAAACCCAATCCGCCCTTCCCTCCTGAGTTTGGGATTTACTTGCCAACTAATCAAACACAAAGAAATCCACCAAAAGGCAAAAGGAGAGGACATTCTTTAAGTGTCCCTACAAAGAGGCGTGCAGGCTTTCATAGGGACAAACTATACACGCACACACACAGGGCCACAGAGAAAGGCTGCCTCTCAAAAAAAAACCACAGGTGGGTCGCACAAACAAGGGTTTTGAGAGTTCAAATGAACACATTTCTCAGATGAGCTAAACGGCCAATTTTTCTTTCAAAACATAGTTTGGTGTTGGTCTAAATGACATAGGGCTTTGTTTTTAAAGAAGTGCAGGCACTACGAGCCATGGTTCATTGCCAAGCAAAACAAACAGAAGCAAAGGACAGAGCGGAGAATGAGCACCAAAGGCACACAGCAGGAAGAGACAAAGCAAGCAAAGGAGAGAGAGGAGGAGGTGAGACTGGTCAAACACACAGAATGCCACCTCCGTGGGATGGAGCCAGCGCACTTTGAGGGTTGTTGTTCCTGTCCAGGCCGTGGTCTGAGCAGGGTACAGAGTTCCCATTATTAACGGCCCGTGAGCAGTCCTCCTGGACCACAGGTCTCTCCAGAGGAGGTTCTGCGCTGCGGCTAAGCCTGGCCATGGTGTGTCGGGAAGACAGGCGGGTGGGGACCAAGGGCTTCCCCGCCGAGGGAGCCTGGTCCGGATGGGGCTGACTGGGGAGATCTGGCTTCTGGCCCACCTGGAAGCCTGAGGAGTCAGCAAGGGAAGGCTGCCTGGGGTGCTGCTGGAGGGGTTTTTTCAACCGAAAAGGAAGGGGGCTCATTAGGTAGATGTTCCTTAGGAGGGCGCTCTTGTCGCCCTTGGAATCTAAGCGCCAGTCTGGCTGCTTAGAGGACTGCTGCTGCTCATGCTTCCGGATGGTGGTGAAGCGGGTGTAGGAGGCAGGGCAGGTCCCCTTGCACTTAGTGAGGCGATGCTTGGGGAAGTCTCCATGGACACTGCTGCTGCTGCCCTCTCTGCTGTCACTGGAGACGTTGGAGCAGCGGTCCAGGTCATCTGAGCAGGCAGAGAGGGGCTCCACAGGCCTGAGACCCCTGAAGCCCAGGGCGCGGTCTACTATGGTGCTACATGGCGGGGAAGCATAGACCCCACTGGTGCTCATGACAGCCACCTCCCGGGGCCGGAGCTTCGTGGACTCGAGGAGGGACTCGGCCGAGCGGGCTGAAGTCAGTCCGCTCCTGGCCAGCACAGGAGTGGGGGACTTGATCAGCCTTCCAGACAGGTCTAGGGATGGCATGGATCGGGACCGCTGAATGAGCTGCTCAAAAGCACTGATGCGGGAAGAGACGGTGTGCTTGGGGATGTGCTCTGAGCCCTCCTGGCTGGGCCCCAACTCAGCCCTGGCCAATGACAGGCTGCTCCTTTCAAAGTGGGAGGCAAGATCCCGCACACTGGAGGAGGAGAGGGACCCCAAGGAGAGGCCGGCTCTGTTGATCTGGTGCATGTCCCTGTAGAACATGGTAAAATGCAGGCCAGCCTTCCGGGAAAGGGCACAGGGTCTCCTGGTGCTGGTGCTGTACTCCTGGAGGCTCATGGTGCTGCTGGATTTGCTGTCGTAGTCCCGCCGCGAGCGCATTAGCAGGTTCTCAATGCTCCCCCCAACCTGGAGGGGGAGGCTTCTTTTGGAATCATTCAAAGAAACAGAAACACAAAGGTTCTCACAGCTCTGAGCTTTCTCTGAGGGTAACAGGACACTCTTCTGTTCCTGCAAAAGGGCGCTGGGAGCAGAGAGCCTCGGTTTGAATTTGGAAGGAAGGATCTCTGCAATGCAGGCTTTCGCAGCTGACAGGGGCTTCTTGTGTTTACACCCGGGGCCTAGTACACTGCTAGTGTGAGCTGCTCGGCTATGGGCTGCAGATGAAGAAATCATGTGAGCATTCCCACCTTTACGATCCACTGGTAAGCATGCAGAATAAAATAAACAGACCCATTAGGTTAAAGCTGAAAGCTGCTAATAAATAAAAATTAAAAAAAGGAGAGGTAACATGCTCATTTGTCATAAGGGCTGTAAAATTTTTTCCAGTTGATGTCCGGAAGCAAAAGAATCTGTGCTGCAAAGCAGGTGCAAAGATGCAACGAAAGAAATGGCCGCCCTGCCGGTTAGGAAAGGCTAAAGCTCAGCTAGTTTCTAGAGAAGGGAATTAGAACAAAAAGGAGAGAGATGCTTCAGGGAGAGCAAGGTTGGGGTTCAAAGGATGGGAAACCATTAACACTAGAAAGAAAAATGGCCGGCAAGAATACTGTGGAGGGGACACAAGAGGGCTCCCAGGCCTGGACGTGGAGGGGAACAGGCGGAGCCCACCCTGGGGCGGAGGTCCGCCCGCTGCCGACACGGGTGTGTGAGAGACCAGGCTTGCCAGCCTTCACTCTGTTCATTACCTTTTGTGGAGGCCGAGCTGGAGGGTCGCTTGAGCCCGCTCAGGCCCTGCAGAGGGATGTCACCACCTTCCAAGACACTCTTATAAATCTGTCTCTCATTCTCCAAGCTAGTGAGGTCCCCAGGAGCCCCATCTGATTCCCTCTTCACTGCATGGAAGTTGGAGGAATATATACTATCAACAAGGTAATTTGAAGAGAAAGAGAGAAAGGGGTGGGGGGGAAATAACAACAGTTAGCATTTGTACCGTGTGTCCAGAAATCACATCAGCAGATGAAGACAAGGAACACCCTTCCTGACATCCTACCAAACACTGCCCTTTCTAGGAAGCATTCTGATTTCAATGTATCTACAAAGACAAACCAGTGGGCCCTGGCTGCTCAGAAATCTGTTAGGACAAAAAACATCACCACAGGCAAGATGAATGCATTTGGGTTTTAAAAGATAACTAAAATACTGCCTGCACAGTGTGGGCAGGGAGTGGCTGGAGGAAGGTGAGTGGAAAGTAGGAGGAGGCCTGGGTGTCCAGGGCTGCGCATGTGGGCAGCCTGATTTAGGGCCCACTGCTTGGATTATGTTTCTAGATTATTCTGCATGAGTGTTTGGCTGACACATTAATGTCAGTGGTGAAGAGAGATGTCCACCCATTTTGGGTGACTGGAAAAGTCAGCAACCAAGTAAAACTGGAACCTGGGGGCTGGGGAGATAGCTGGGCAGTCTAAGTACCTGCCTGGCAAGCACAAGGACCCAGGTTCAATCCCCGGTAATGCATGCTGTGCCAGTCCTGGAACCCTGAGCAAACTGTGCTGGCCACTGAGACTGGGCATGGTGGCACACACCTGTAATCACAGCACTGGGAGGGAGGCTGAGACAGGAAGATCACTATGAGTCTGAGCTGTGTAGTGAGTCCCTGTACTAAACACATAAATAAATAACCTGGAACCTGGCATTCTATATACTCTTACTTGTTCTTATGATCACACCTAAGTGTCCCAACACCACCATCACCGGCTGCACTGCCCCAGCTTCTAAACTTCTGAATTCAAGTGATCCTCGGCTTCCTGAGGACATAGGAGTGCAGGTACATGCCACTGGGCCCGGCATCACAGCCAAATTTTCCCTCATGTTTCAAGGTTTTTGTTCAGAACCTTAAGATACATATTGTGTGCATAAACTACTGCTCACTGTGTCTCTATTTTTCCCTAGCTATAATCTTAAGTAGTTTTCATGGTACTACAAGTTCTTTTGGGAATGAAGCGGAAAACAGAAAAAAAAGAAAGAGCACTCATCACGGAACCTCCCTTGTCCTAACCCCACATTTCCACAGCTTCACCTGCTGAAGCATCTGCTCTGACACGGGCACGCACCCATCCCACAGAAGCAGCTAGTCTCTTTTTCACACAAGTACACAGGCTTCTTCTAGGTTGTTGTTAATCCCACTGAATCCAGTTCCCTGGTATAAGTGCTAATGATCTGTCTTCTCTGAAGAGCTTTAGTGCCTGATGGATTTTCCTCATCCCAATCCTTTTCCTATGAATTCATTAGCACGAATGTGTCAAGCATATAGAGAAGCTTAAAGAATAATAAAAGTGGATACCCACATGCTCCCCCTACCTAGATCCTATGGGGAATATTGAGCTGCATTTGTTTTAGCACACATCTACCCTTCTCTCTCCTATCTATGAAGAATGGAACATTTTTTCTCTTCTGTGAAGTTATTATCCCTTCCTTCTAAGCATAACTCCAGCCTCTAAGTCCTTACAGTCACAGATAACGAAAGCAATACATCTATATGCCACCTACCAAGATGTCCTATGTGGTAGGCAGCCTGCCAAGAGCCTGAGGGTGATTCTCTGTAATTCTCACACAAAGCCTTAATCCTGACATTTTTCGGATGAGCAAGTGAAGCACTGAGCACCCAGGCAACCCTGCCTAGAAGCCCAGGTTAGCAGGATGAAAGAGCCAGAATCCCAGCCATGGCCTCAGATGCCACACGGATCAGATTTTCCACAATTTAAAAAAAAAATGCTCATTTTATTTTTGAATTTTTCTTCAATTTTCATTTTTTGTTAGTCAATTGCAGTGCATAATGCTTGTGTTCTCCGTGGAGAGCTGGTCCTTATAAATAAAATGCTTAATTCCCTTTGTATCCACTCTCCTCTCCTTCTTCCCCCTCCCATTTCTTGGTCTCTTCCCAATTGGGAAATATCCACCTCCCTACTTCTTATTATCTTACATTTTGCTCTTCATTTCTATTTTGGGTCTCAGCAGTCACTTTAGATAGAAGGCTCATGACAAAACATAGTGGGTGACCCTTGCACGCCCGCTGGCTCCTGAGTGGCATGCAAGCCACTGCCCCGCCGATGGCAAGGAAACCTTCCATAGAGCTCCACTTCCATCACCAACATCGTCAGGATGTAGTCAGAAACCACCACAGGACTGTGGGACAGGAAATGGCCTGAGCCCTTCCCTGCTACGCACTGAAAGCATAATTTACACTTGCACTCTAGGACAGTCAGGGGCATTTTGCTAAAAGCCATGACTCTTCATTTGGGCCTACAGATGCCCAATAAGTACCTAGGAGCAGGGCAAAGCTTGGCCTTCATTTTGTGTCTGTTGTTACTGTAAATCTTTGGGTCACATCCCTTCTCAGCCCTGAAAATGCATGTGTTGATCATATAGGGAGTGTCCAAAGTTGGTGAAATAAGGTTGCCTAGCCCAGAGTTTGCACACTGTCCCCCCAACACTGAGGATGCTAAGGCAAGACATTTACATGAGCATCCAATTATCAGAAACCTTCAGCCCTGGTGACCACTGTGATCTCCTGGATTCCAGGAGAAGCAGAGCTGCATGTGACTGAAAGCACCACGGAGACATGCATCTCATGGGAACAGAACTGTCTTTCCTGTCACAAGGACTCCAGAACCAGGACAGCAGAACTGAGACAATGACCAACTGGACCCAGCCACCTTCTGCTCCTTCAAAACTCCCAATGAGAGGAGGCTGGTCTAGACCCTTTCACCAGAAGGAGCCTCTTCCATCTGTTCCAGCTGCAGTCCTCACTATCCCTTTAGGTAGCAGAGAGAAATGGAAGGACCCGAGGGAGCCCTGATCCCCTCAGCCAGTAGTTTAATCAGCAGTCTGACCTTCGTCAGCTCCTCAAGCCAGGGCCTTTATCACTTTCACCTACTTTCTACTCACAGCTTTTTCTGGGCCAGGGAGATAGCTTGGCATTCTAAGCACCTGCCTGGCAAGCACAAAGACCACCAAGGTTCAATCTCTCTGCCTACCTAAAGGGATCAGGTAATTCCCAAATGCTCTCCTTATCTAGATCCTATGGGGAATATTGAGCTGCGTTTGTTTTAGCACACATCTACCCTTCTCTCTCCTATCTATCAGTAGTGAATTTTTTCTATTCCGTGAAGTTATTATCCTTTCCTTCTAGGCATAACTCCAGCCTCTGAGTCCTTATAGTCACAGATAACGAAAGCAATACATCTATGTGCCACCTTCCAAGATGTCCTATGTGGTGGGCACACAGATGTGCCCCCCTTCCTCGGACAACATAAAAACATTACAAAGAATCCAAGAGAAAAGAAAACAAGTCTCAAAAGTTGAAGACAAAAAAAGCAAGTAAATGAAGTCAGTCCACAGAACAGATTCCTCTGAAGTTCACCTCTCACACCAAGTTTTTTCCCAAAACTTTAGAGAGCCAGGATGGGTCTTTCCCGGGCTAGGGACCCTTATCTACAGGAGCCCGCTGGACTACACAGTTCAAGAATCTTCAATACATACTTGTTGAATCAAGAAAAGATCTTTTCCTGGAGCCAGTAAAATAGCTCAGTAGTCTAAAGTGCCTGCTTGGGCAAGCTTAGGCAACCTCAGGTTTATTTTTTATGTTTGTAATATGTTATTGCTGCTCAGGTTTTATTTGCTGTTACATAAAGCCTACCTTTCCTTCTCCACAAATAAGAGGCGCTTGCTCCCTGTGGGGCCCCCTCACTGCATTTACCACACTAGATGCTGGTTGTTATTCACAAATCTTTTTCACAGATTACACCTGAACACTTTGTAGGCAGGGAGTTTATTTTATTAATATTTATGTGTCTGGTTCAGCAATATTGGTAGGATAGATTATTCTAAAAAGTGCCTGCATACTTCTGATATATTATTCCCGGTAGAATTTCGAATGTTTTTCTTTTTCTTTTTCTTTTTTCTCTTTTCCCCCTGGTACTAGCAATTGAACTCAGGACCTTGTGCTTGCCAGGCAGGCATTTATGCCACTGAGCTATCTTCCCAGTGCCTTCAAATGTTTCATATAACTTTTTAAAGTTATAATTTGTGTTTTGTTCTTAAACCAGGTCGAACCCTGGTATACCATCCACGAATGAGCAGCTTGTCCTATAGTGCCACCTTCTGGTCAAAGGGAGTAAAGCTCTCTTGGTTAGGCGAAAGAGCCCATCCGTGCTGGCGGATACAGAAATGGTGGACAATGACGAAAACAATCAGTAGCTCTCCCTACTAATTTGGATGTCTGATAATGGTAAGCAGATAACATATAGCACTGGACATACACCGTGATGGTAACTATAAAAATATATTTTGAAACAATGGTGGGTCATTGTATTAGGATATTAGAACTATAAGTAAATTTCTTTCTCACTGTTCAATGCTAGTTAACTGATTAATTCACAGACTTCAATGGGTCTAACATCGAAAGTGGGTTTATGTCAGTATCACTTCACCAACTGCCACAAGTTGTGGACCAGCACCACCTGTGACTCTCTATTCCCCGGGTGAAGACAACACAGCTAGCATTTCTTTCAATATGCCGTCCACAGAAGGGGCCAGATTTGGTGTGCTAGGGGCCTTCCTCGGTGCGAGGCAAGCTGGACTCCAGTTAACTGAGATGTGCAGACCTAGTCATCTGCCCAGGAAGTGCTTACTACACCCTCTACACCCCTTCCTTTGGACCAGGCAGCCCACTTGAGCTGTGTCCTCACCAACCCCAAGTGTGGGGAAATCTTACATCTTTGACTAACATGGAAGAACACCAAGCCTGGTTACTAAAAAAAAAAAGCCCCAATGAAGAGAAGAGCAGAAAGAAAAGACCAGTCGTTTCCTGCCAAGTAGTTCAGGAGAGCTGGCTATGGCTGACAGGCAGAAGTCTTCAGAGACCTATTTCAACAAGACACATAAGAAGAGCAGGTAAACACACCAGCTATGCTTCTGGACAATCAGCGTCTAAAGACACCTTGCCCTTCTAAGCATGAGCCCTCTACCTTCCCAGTATTATAAAGAGCTGCCTATACTGTTTTACAGTACCTCAAAACCAGAGAACCCACATCTTCTGCTTATCACCAAATTAGAAACAGGACACCCCCATGCCAGCACACAGCAACAGAAACCATCCTGCCTCAAGGTCCCCGTTTCATCACTTCACAAAGGATACTGAAAATAATGGCCAATTAGGCAGATAAAATGCTAAGCATAGGTAGGGCCTAGAACACAGTAAGTGTGCAACAAACTACTATGATTATTTTACTTGAGACTATAGCGTTCCTAATACTGACAACCCACACGGGCTACTTTCTCTTCCAAAGTCTTTTTGTACCTGTGTGAAACACTAGGAATTGACCCTCCAGGGCTTCTCACAGGCTAGGCAAGCGCTCCAGCCCTGAGCTGAACTCCCAACCTATATTCTAAATACTTCTAGGCTATTTGTTTATTTGCTTCTTTGGCCTTCCACTAAGACTTATTGAGTGTGTGCGTGTGCATGTGCGTGTGTGTGCGTGTGTGCGTGCATGCGTGCATGCATGCGTGCGTGTGTGTGTGTGTGTGTGTGGTGTCCCCCAAACTATTACAGGATTATATGTACATCTCTATTACAATAACCACCACAGCATCTTAGGCCAGCAGCACTAAGGAATTCACTTAGCTGGCCACTCATACCTTGTGCATTTTGGGGAGAGAGGGTGAGGAAAGGGGTAACAATGGGCAATCCTGATGCAGCGAGGGTAAGAAGTGATCTGCTTGAACAGTCCAACCAGGCGATGTGCAGCCAGACTTGCCAAAGTGACAAGCTAACAACAAACAGGCAACCTTGGGGACCAAGGAGAACATGGTAGGAGTGGGAGGATGCCCTTTGTCTGCAGGTCGCCAAAGGTCACTTGCTAGCCTAAGGTGCATTTCTAAAAGTGCACCTGCAGTACCTAGAGGAGTACTGTGCCTGGCCGCTGCACTTCCAGCTGAAGACACAATTCCACTGCACGCTCTTTAACAGAGTAGCTCAGAGAGCAGCACAGAGAACGAAAACAGGGGAGGGGGGTGTGGAGGTGTGGTGGGGGATGGTACTGGTGCTACACTCCATCCCCCACACCTTGCTCTTCTGTGCCATATTGGTGAGCTGGTCACCTCCCCTGCAGAAGGTGCAAGAGAACTTATATCCTGCTTCTCTAAGGTACGAACTATCCTCTAAGGCAGGTAACTTTTCCTTCTAGTTGCTATCTTATTATATCTCTTCAGTCTATTCTTAAGCTCCTGAGCATATTAATCACAAAGCACACATATTTATAGTAGAAAAATTAACATAATCGATATAGCTAGAGCTTTTGATCACTACCTGAAAGGATTAAAGCATTTTCATTTTTTTTTTTCCCAGTGAAATGTCCATATCGTAGCCACCCAAATCCTCACAAGTGAAACTCTTCTGCTCTGATAAGTAGGGGTGGGTAGAACATGTCCAAGTGACCACACCACCTGTCTCCCATCAAGAACCCAATAAAGCCAACTCCACTGGCATCCTTCCACCTTTACGCCAAGTTCCTCCCATTCCAGTTACACTCTCCCTCCCCAAGAATCCAGAAAAGAGAACTCTGATTCCAAACACAGACAAATCACTTCCTATTCTAAAGAGAAAGACATTAACAGTGAGAAACACTCATCAAAAACAGAAGGAATCATCACAAAATTAACTTGGAGGGGGAGGGAACAAATGAAAAGTGATTTAAATGTCATTACAGACTGCTACTTATCACCAGATAGTACACTGTATCAGATACATGAAACACTTCGGGTCCCCAAAACATATCCCTCTCATCCTATTTCTGATTTGCAGGCACATAAACAAATGAAGCAACTTACTATCCTGGAGGCTCTGAAGACATGTCCGGCGTGGGGCTAACTGTTGAGCTCTGCAAATTAAAGAAGAAAAAAAAGTGTAGATGCTTTACTTTTGCTAAGAGGTTTCAAACCAAGAGAAGCAGCAGCACACCACTCTGCCATCCTCACTTAGAGCTGGACCACCGGCCCACCCGGGGCCTGGATGGAAGGCTTCCTGGGTTTTCGGGTTGCCAGTTCAAGCAGCCATGTTTTGGGGGCTCACACTGACCTTCAGCGGCAGCTCCCTGGGCGACAGCTCCCCAGAGGGTCTCTCGGACAATGCCTCTTCCCAGCACTCCCAGCGCTCCCAGCCCTTAGAACCCCATGCTGGGCTCAGTGAGGAACCTTTCATGCACCCCAAATGCCACATCCAGAGAGGGTGATACAACAACTTAGAGAATGCACAAAAATGGACTTCAAAAGACAACACTGTATTAAGATAGCATGTTTATACTACACTACAGTTTAAGAAGTGTGGAAATAGGGAGAGGAGCAATTTTCACAAATCCTACTAATGACTTTTTCTGGAAGAATGGAGAATGCTTTATAAAACTATAGGCCACAACACAGAAGGGAGGGGACACACCAAGAGCTACATGCAGGGGAAAAGCAACATAATTATGGCTGATGGCTTCTTTGGAAAACGTAGAGTTCAATATATTTGGGATGAACAAATCAATGTAAAAATGAACTTTTAAAGATACCCCTAATAATGCCCCATCTGTAAAAGTGACCACTTAGAGAAAAACAAGCTACCTGGAGAAGAGACATTCAGGGAAAGGAGGGAAAAGAAAAAAGAGATTATGAAAGAGCAGGGAGACGACAGGAATCAGGGGGCTCACACAACCTTGCCTTCTGCCTGCTAGAACACCCACCTTTGACTTGTAGATTTGGGGCTTTTCACTTTGGGAAGCATCTCTGTCCTCAGGTTGATTCTGTCTCACTCAACCCCATTCTTCTCAGAGAGGGTGCATGCTCTTCCCTGCAAATTCATCCTCCAGCCCCCAGGCCTTGTATGCCGGGCTCCTCTCCTGCTCATGTTCTATACCTCTCAACTCTTGTCCCCTTCCAGTCTTCCACCTTTGAAGAGCTTGCCTTGCTCTCCACCATGGCAAAGCTTTTGCACAACCCTGCGAAGTTCTCTGGGCATGTCTACTCCCCCGCATCTTCCCTGTCATAATCGTGCATACTTTCGATCCATGCTGTATGTCTGCGACATTCTCTCTAATTTGCAGCTACCAACCCTGCAACCTCAACAGTTCTTGAAAATTTCTTAATTATCAAAGCTATAAACTCTTCCTGGGAGCTGTTCTTTTTCTGGCTCTCTCCAGAGCATCTGGGTAGATCTCACCCCTTCTCCTGCTCTATCACTTGCCTTCCCCGAACCCTCTGAACTGTCCTTCTGGTTGCCCTCCTGCTCTGTACCACTAACATCAAATGAGTAACTGATGATCTTCCTTCTTCCTTCTTAATATGATTTCCTCTCTCAATCTTTCAGCTATTCTAGAAGAGCAACAACAACCTCTTTTCAGGAAACTCCAATTGGCTTGTGAAGTCCTTGCCTCTTTCTTGAGACAGTGTGAGCTCCAAACATCTGGGTTTTCCCTATGTGATGCCCACCCAACACTTCAAAAGTCAAATACCTCAACCAACTCTCTCTTCTCAATACTGGATTTTCTTCTTGGCTTTATGTAACTACCGATGTACTCCCTATTGCCACCGTCTGGCCTAAGCTCTGAACTTCCTACTAAGCCCTTCTCCAATTCTTTGTCTTTCACACCTATTAGTGGAAATGTCTTACTATAACGTTCTTGGTGCTCTCTCTTGCATCTACCTGCATCTCTTTTGCATCCCTTCCTGCACAATGGTGCTGCCTCCATCGGGCCTCACCACAACACATCTGGACAACCAGACTACCAGCCTCCCTGCCCTCAGAGAGTCCAGCTTTCTTTACCCTTCATTTCAACTTTCTCTACAGCAATGACATGATTCTTCCTATAACATTTCCTGCATTATAACACTGGTCTGAGGGTGAAGCCCATGGTCTCCTTAGCCATTTGATCTAAGCCTCCACCATCTAGGATCGACTTCCTGAGCCCACCTCCCACTAATTCCCCACTCAGAACTTCCTATTGCTCAGGAGACTGAGGCAGGAGGATTGCTGTGAGTTCGAGACCAGCCTGAGCTACACAGTGAGCTTAAGGCCAGCCTGAACTGCATAGTGAGACTCTGTCTCAAAAAGACCAAAAAAAAAGAACTCCCTATTCCACAGAATTTATTCCTTCAACACACGTTCTTCTGGACTCCTTCTAATACTTTCCTAGGGCCTCAGATGAATTCTCTACATTCTGGCCATGTACTCAAATTCCATATACCTTTTAAAATCTTGGCTAACTTGAATTTCTCGTAAGATCCACCTCTCTCCTGACTCTTAGCAAATGAGTTGTGTCCACATCTGGAGATCTTTTGACTCTTTCTGTTCCAGTTGTATAAGGACTCTGCCGGCCCCTCGCACACATATTCAGGGATAATGAGCACCACACAAGGAAGGTGAAAACAATTCACAGGTGCAACCAATGCTTTCCTAGGCCCACTGTGCCCCGGCAGACTCTGGGTCCCTAAAAGAGTCTCTGCCCAGAGGAATCAGTTAGTTCAGGGGCTCTCTAGCTGTCTGCTCTCTTGGTACGAGTCACAAACACTCCCTGACATTGGGCTACTTGGAGAAGTCCCCTGCCAAGCTGCCATGAGCTTGTCATTCCCAGTGCAGATCACTTGAGGGTGGACCTGAGCCACAGCACTCACCTCAGACCCTGACCCTGACCATGTTCCAATCTCTTCTCTGGGCGGGAAGTAAGCTCCTCTCGCTGACCTCACCCAAATGCCCCAGTCTCCCCTCTGCCTCAGCTGCATACAGTGACCCACTTCAGGTTTAGAGGAAGGGCCCCAGGTCTGAGGAGGAGCCCTGGGTCTGATGGAGGCCCCTCTGGCTCTCCCACCCTTGGGAGACTCTCTAGATCCCCAGTCCTAAGTGCCCCCACTAGCCTGAAACTTTCCCATCAGAGTTCTAGTGGGCTAACACCATTAATTTCCATAATAAAGGGTGGTTTTTCCATCCATCACCTGGCTTAAGCCTCTGGCACTCACATGATTCTTTGTATGCAAATTCCCTATGCTAGTAGCCTAACAGTTCAGTTTAAGTACAACTCAGATTCACTAACCATTTCCACTTAGTCTGCCAGTTTGTGGATCTTCTTGGCTTCTAGAGCAATACTCACATTCCTTTTTTAATGTTCTCTAAAGATATTCTTCCCTTGGGGCCAGGGAGTTAGCTCAGTAGAATAAGCAGTTGACTGACAAGTGCAAGGGCCTGAGTTCAATCCCTGGTTCCACCAAAAAAAAAAGATATCCTTCCTTAGGAGAATCCCTAACTTTGTCAGAATCCCTGGGAAGGGTTCTGCAGTTCTTCACCCATTACCTTGGACTGACGTTTTTTTTTTTTTTTTTTTTTGCAGAACACAGTCTTGAACTCAGGCCCTTCTACTGAGCCATCTCCCCGGCCCCTGGGCTGACTTTTAATAAACTGTATTTTAATGTAACTCCCCTTAACAATATCAGTCTGAAGTTCAGTCTCAAACATTTGCTTGTGTCCAGCTAACTTCTGAGGTGCATTTTTTTTTTTTGGGTGGGGGTAACCTTTAAAACTATCCTCACGGTGGTACCACTACTCATGAGCTTAATTCTTTCCACAATTCTGGCTACAGAATTCATCCCACTGCTCTCTGGCCATACAGTTGCAACCAGAATCATGGCAAGAATTCTGTAACCAGAATCACTGAAGGAATTAGGCTGGTGAACCAAAGTGCCACTCTGCTATCATGCTAACAGTGCCTGCACAGGAGGGGCACCCAGTTGCTACAACTGACTGTGGTTCTGGGTTTTGCTTTCAACGTCAGTACCGAGAATTCAGTGTAGGCCTCGCACAGGCTGGGCAAGTACTCTGTCACTGAGCTCTAGCCCTGGCCCCTCTGTATTTTGAGATAGGGTCTTGGTAAATTGCCCCAGCTGTCTAGAACTTGCCATCCTTTCTCTAGCCTCCCAAGCACTCAAGTTATAGATGTGCACCACTGGGTCTAGTTTGCTGCTGTGCTTTTGAAAATGACTCGTAAGGTAGTTATCTCGCAAGGATACCAAAAAAAGATAAGAAAATTACCAAAAAAAGAAAAGCTTCTTCAAAATTCAGAAACAGTACACAGAGAGGTAAAGGAAAGGAACTTGAAAGGGCCCCCCCCCACAGAAACAAAGGCAGGGGAGGAGAGGCCATATGGTGGTGGTGGTGGTTAAATGACCAGCTAGCTGCTCTGCATACATTTAGGGAAATCCACAACAGGGAAGATGTAAAGTTCAAAAAGAATCCAAACAAAAATTAACTCTGGGTGGAGAGGAGGATGGGGGTAGGAAGTGGGTGGGCACTAAGGCCATGCAGTTCAAATGACCAGCCTTCCCGGCTCTCGCCTCAGTTCCACCAGAAATCATAGCAGAGAGAAGAGGAAAAAAACAGCATGAAAATTAACTCAGGCATGAGAAAAACTGGGAAATACCTGTGGCGAGTTGGGACTGGGTGCTTTATTAATCATCTCCATTTTTTCTAAATCTGCCTCTAACTCTGTGTGGCAGATGTTGAGATCTTTTTCTAGATTAGTCTGGTTCAAGAAAGAAAAGATGAGAAAGAATGTTTTAGTTTAGAGGAAAGGGAGAAAGAATAGAAGCTTAAGTCTGACAATGAGTTCTTTAAGTGCTACACTTTAGCAAGGCCGAGATGATACAACTCAGTCACAGGGCTCACCAGAAATTAGTTAAGAGAACAGAATACAGCATTAGGCATGTGCAATAGAAATCCTGAAGAACCACAGCCGCAGAAATCTACTTGAGGATTTACAGATCCCACAAAAACCTACCTGTATGCAAAGGCCTATATTTTCCCCTTCAGAATACGGTGACGGTGATAGAGAATATAGATCAAAAAAATAAGTACTTTAAAAACCTCTAGGTATTAGTATATGTCTTAGAGACTTTGTTAGTTTTATCATCAAGCCAAAAATAAAAGTTACAAAACTTAAATGAAAAGAAATGATTTAAGGAAAAAAAAAAAACACACTCACACTACCCAAGCTGAGCACACACACAGTCCACAGGGGCACACGGCGGAATTACCTTTCTATCCTCTCTAGGAAGGATAGAGCAGTCTCCTGGAGTATAATCCCATATCTTTTTGGGAGGCTGACGGGAAGCAGAGGAGGAAATGAAGAAATGAGCATAAAGACATAAAGACAAACGTGGAGGCTGGCTCAAACAGAGAGGGGCACACTGGGGGGGGCCGCAGCAACACAGACGGGCACACTCGAGGCAGGGCTGCGACCTCCAAGGACACAGGCTGCCTGCCCCAGGGCGACTTGGACCTGCTGGCTAGGAAATGTATTTCTGCATCTATGCATACAGAGCACATCACTGTTAGATCCTAAATATAGAAAATAGCTCTTTAAGCAGGAGGGACATCTACATGATTTTGAACAAAAGTAGAAACTTGCAAATTCCTCACTGTGATTTTCAACCCAGGATTGACACTGGGAATTCTACATTTTTCAGTCTTCTCCACTATAAAAAATTCACTTTATGTTAACCTAGAGGTTTGGCCAATACAGGGTAAACTCAACCAAGTGTGTTTCTTTGGATTGTAGCTAGGAAATCATGCCTAAAAGGGGCATTAATGCATTAGAAAATTTCATAATTTTTACACTTTAACTAGATTTTAACATTGCTAGATAAAAAGACACACCTGCCATCCCCCTTTGAGAACTGAATTTAAACAGTTGACTATGTGGTTGTTTCTGTTTTTTCTCTTAATCTTTTGTGTTAGAATCGGAGCTCCACTAGCACGATGGCAACCTATGATGACAGTTCTATAGGTTTAACAGGCAGAGACGTGGCACGAACAACATGAAAAGGCCCCAGACACCTCAACCCTGAAGCTCCACTGGCCCTAAGTAGATTCTGTGCTCTACCTACTTACAGCTGAGATTTCTTAGACAAGTTACCTCTGGGGAGATGAGAAAGAAGAAATTATTAAAAGCTCCCGAGATTCTAAGTGAATTTCATTATGACCAACTCTATACCGGCATTGAAACTGGTTTATTTTGAGAAATTCTGCCTTCAGTGTATATGAAAATCCTGCCAATTTCTGTAGCAATCTAGGTTAAAAAAAAGAAAAAAGTTGATGCTCAGGTTCTCTGCACTAAAACACTGAAGCGTGTTCACCAAGGACAGCAGCAAGCCACCACTGTCACCCCGTATGCATATGACCATTCCGCGCTTGGGAAAGCCAGCAGCATCAGCAACTGTTGTTCATCTCTAACACTTCGTCCACGAAACAGACTTTTTAGGGTCATGCACATTACCATATCCATTTCTTTATTGCAAAAAGAAACCCAAAGTAAAACAAAAGGACAAGAGTTGACAAGTGCAATGGGTTTTAAATAACCATCTCTAAAATGGCTCCTGGAGTCTTGGAATTATTTGCTACGCTACAACAAGTTGTTGAGCTAAAAGATACTACAGCCATGGTTTTGCTCAAAGTTCGACTTCATGGTGAATGAACTGAAGTGAACAGACTGAAGAAGAAAGGAGTTCAGTGTGTCTTGTGTTGAAGTTCTAGCAAGCTTTACTTGGGGTAAGTAGACCTGAGTTGGAGTCAAGAACAATTTTTTTTTTTTAAGTAGAGATGATAACCCACATGATTTAATAGGAGTGTTAATTTCATCCTGCTTCTGCATGGCTGAAAATTTTCCCAAATCAACCTTGAGGGTTCATACTCTTATTCCTGTCTCTTATTCTTATGGTCCACAGGGCTAGGATAAGGAAGAGAGGGAAGAAATTCTCCCTATCACACCTTTCCCCCAAATCTGTTGCTTCAACAGATACTGTAGGTTGCCTCAGACTGTAAAGAACTATTCATCTCAGTGCTGTTCCTCCAGAAGTGGGCATTGATTAAGATATCTGGGCAAGTCTTTAATGTCTTTTAAAGTAAGATCTACACAAAAGACGACAGTTTCATTAGGACTCCGAAGACAAAGTCTTCGAAGTCTTTGCAGGCAATGGAGGCTTCAGAGAAAAGGCTGTCAAAGGAACAAATGCTTAAGTCTACAAATAATTAAGGACAATTAGAGCAATGGGTAAAGAGGAAGACCTCAACTTGCAAGTGCACAGTATTCTCAATATGTTTGAGGCAGCTGTGTGGTCGATGATTTCCTAAAGATCAATGTAGATTTACCAGGCTCTTCCCTTGTACTCTATTTAGCACATAATGGGACCAAAAGACTGCTTATCATTGACAAAAACTGTTTCTTTTTCTTTTTTTTTTCGGTACCAAGGATTGAACTGAGGACCCTGAGTTTGCTGGACAAGCACTTACTCTACTAAGCTATCTCCCCAGCCTGACAAAAACTCTTTCTGATGATAGATTTAGGGGGGAAAAAAATCACAATTAGTTGTAAATTTTTTTCATAATTTTTCCTAAAATACAATATTTCAGATAAAACTAATACAGTTATTTGGCAAAGGAGATGGCTGCAAATTTGCGGATTCTAAAATGGCTTTGAAAATCAATGCCATAGACTCTTTATTAAACCTAATTTAAATAGATTTTACTGTTTTACTAGATGCTTTTGCCTTCCTTGACAAAAATGTGTTGTTATTATTGTTTAATACACCAATCAAGCCACGGGTGTGAGACAGCTACAGTACAGCACAAAAGGTTTTTGTGCTATAAAGCAATGGGTTTTGAGAAAGAAAAAAAAAACGGTAAAGACAGTGTTCAATATTTGCATGTGATAAAGATTGCCTGAGGTAACTTCATGTCTAACTGATGAACAGCGGAGAAAAAAAGGAGGGAAGCGGAAGAAATAGGTGTGCCCCAAAGCAGAGGAGGGGAGGAGAGTTTAGTCTGGACTAGGTGCAATCCTCCTTACTGCCCCTAGGTGGCGCTCTCCACAAAGGCTGGCTCAGGCGCTACCTCAAGACTGTCACGACCCAAAAGGGAGAAACCCAGTTTCTGCAGGCAGGTTGTGTGACGTTGCAAAACCGAACATTTGTTTCACTGAGCCACCAAGTTAATTCCTGCCTGCAAAATGAAACTTATCATCTCCAATTGTAATAATTCAAACACTGGACTCAATATTCAGCACTTCATACAAGTTTCTAATGTCCTATTTTCATATACTTGTCTCCATTTAAATTCTGCTTGTAATTATAATAATTAAGACTTTAAATTAAGTAAAGTTTTCATGCCAGGGCCATCTTGAGGGGAAGGATGAGTTCAGTTCTCCTATCTGCTGCTCCTTTGGTTGAGTACAATAGCCCTTTCAGTGTCATAGTCAATTATCACCAATGCCAACTCAGAGATATCACAGGGAAGCTAAAGGGCATTACACTGAACACTAACTTTGCTAGAATTCCTAACCTTCATTGCAAGCTTTGGAAAATATTCCCTAACTCACAGCAATCGTTCCCTGGAAGTTGCCTGTAGTGGGGCTGCACCTGTGGGTTATGCCTGCATAAGGAGGCCCATTTCAGCCTGCTGTTGCCTCATGTATGTGCTCTCTGAGGCAGGAACCGTGCTGGTTTTTCAGTGTGTATGCACTTTCTTCTTTGTTTTGAGCATCTCATAAAGTGTCTAGTCAAGATAGTGAACCAACAGCCAAGTTCATGCCACCCACAAGGTCTGAGTTACTTGTTGTCAGTGGTGGGGGAGGGGTGCCTGGAGGCATAATGACTTAGTTGTGTGCTCTGAGATGATCTACTAAGATGTACTTCCAGAACTCACTGTCTTTCCCTGGTGAAGGAAAGCTCACAGTGTGGAGGGAGAAGAGACAGTCCTGCTCTGGACCACCATCACAACCGCTCTTCGTTTCCTGAATTCCTGACACATAGATCTGATTCTTTAGCAGAAACAATGCATCAATAGCATTATTTAAAAAGGTGTATAACCACTGAAGCTATTAAACTTACCGGTTTCCCAAACTCCAATTCCGAAAAGAATTTATACCAAGGTTCATTCTTTAAATCTATCTCTTCTGGGCTTATATCCCGACTCTATAGGGGTTGGTGATAGGGAAATGGAAGAAAGAGAAGGATAACATTATGAAAAGATTACACAGGAACAGGCCAGTAGAGATGCAGCAAGTGGTTTCCAGGTGTATACGGCAATTGCATGCAGCAGCAGCTGCAACTGTCCATTCTTACTGATATCAGTCACAACAGGAAAGGGAGGCTGTGTAAAACAGGGAAACGGGGACAGCACAAGAGTCCTTCTTAGTCCTACAGCAGAGGCAGATGGACTGGAGACGGAGAACTCTGTACTGCACCGCAGCTGCTCAGCTGTCCAAAATCTGAATATGGGTCCAAAAGCATTCCTTAGTGATTTTTAAGTATTGTGGGAAAAAAGAAATCCCTTATTTCCTCTTATAAAGAACTCTTAGTTACTGGTGAGCACACTGAACACTGAGCATCTATGCCAGTTAAGCAGAGCAAATGGTTTTTATGGGCTAGTATAGTTTTAGTACCTATTTGCAAGGCTACCTTCACATTTTCAAAATGAACACAGATATTGACACCTTATGAAAGCCAATTGGTTAATACTGCATCTTTAATGGCACATGGATAGGTGAGAAACCATGCCTTGTACACAGTAAAGTAAAGGATGACATAAGCAAAAACAGAAGACATAAGTGAAAAAGCACTTTAAACAAGTATTCAAGGGGGATGAGCACAGACAGGCTACATTCTGTGTTCTACCAAATGTTAAAAAACTGAGAAGAAATTAAGGGACAGAGAAGCAGGACAAGACATAACAGAACAGGGGAAGAAAACTTCTGGATTATGTTACAAAAATAAGTTGTATTTCTTACTTTAACTCTAGAGTTATCACACATACACTTCCACGTTATTTACTATTTAATCAAGTATGTACAAACTTCTGACACCTTACTGTGGGAATGGATTTCTAGAAATAATTAGTTTAGAAGTGAATGTCTGGAAAGGAAATCAGATTCTCCCCTCCACAAATGCTAGCTATGTTCATACCAGATGAAAGTGGTCGGGGCTCATATATGTATATGTGTCAAAAAAATTTTTGATAATAAAAAGAAAGCTATGTGATCTTCTACAACAACCTAAAATGTAAAATGGATATATTTCTCATGAAGATCAAAAGCATCACGTAAGAAATTCTACCTCCCAGCCAACCCTGGAAGGCCTATGCAGAAGGGGTTGCAGTCTTCGGTGCTACCACATCACAAAGCAGCTCCTGCTGGCCATGTTTGTCTTAACAAATCAGTTCCTAGTGCATTTTCAACTTGTAGGAAAAGCTGCAAACTGTCTCGATGGCATCTATCAACCTCTTTTCCAAGATTCCAAGGAGAACCTACACTATTGCCTTGACTTAACTGTTACAGGTAGAGGACAGTATGGATACACTGATATGGACACTGTAGACGCATCCTCAGTGTGGATATACTACAGATAACTTTTAACCAAAATTAAACTAATACAAAATCAGAAGCATTGGTGTGTCCTACTGAATCTGATAAATCTGTTTCAAATGTCTGTGGGGACCTACAGCCTCAATCTTTAAGCGGAAGACTTGCCCTCCCCGGAGATAAATGGATTCTGTATTCCATGAAACGAGGCACACTAAGAACAAAGACACAACCATTTGAGAAAGGCAGCATAGACACTGGGACATTCTAGATCCTAACATGATGGAGTTTCACGAAACCTACTGCATGTTTATTTTTACAAAGAGTATTTATAAACTATTTCATGGGAGTTGGTTATGCTTAAAAAAAAAAAAAATTAAAACATACCAACACTTTTGGGAAACTCCCTGAAACTTTTGGGACTTACATTCCTGAAGGGATTAACCCGTTTTATTCTCAAATGCTGTGTGCTATTATTTATTGACGAAGCTGATGATGCATCAAGAGTGGAATCAGGAAGTATGTGAGATGACTTGAGTCCAGAGCTTCGGATCCAAAGACCTCCCTTCTTTAGACTGCCCAGAAATAAGGCTAAATGCCCTGCCACACGGAACTACCACCAGCATTTGGACTGTCAGGTATAACTCAGCTGGGGGTCCAACGGGAACAGAGCAGCAGGAGATGTACTCTAGATGTGGAAAAGGAGCCCTGTTCGAGCAGCCAAGGCAAATTCCATGATTCTAAGCTACATTCTTTGCTACTGCAGGCAATTGTTTTCCCAGCTTGGTAAAATCCTTGGAAAGGATTGCTGCTTTAATGGGAGCCAGAAATTAGCAAAATTCTAATTGACTGTTGTATGTTCATCTGCATAAAACTTCATAATAGTTGTTAGGGCTGCTTGTTTTCCAATGGTACAGGAGATTGGACACTAGGACTTCATACTGAGCTGCATCTCCAACCACCACCACCACCACCACCACCACTACCACCACCACCACTCCCTTCTTGAGATAGGCTTTCACTAAGTCACTAAAATGGACAGGCTGGGATCAGACTTGAAGTCCTTCTGCCTCACACTCAGAGTGCTGGGATTCCAGGCCTCAGCTACCAGGCTCACCTCATCCACAGTCCTTGTATCCATGTCATCACACTTGGCTGACTCACTCAATTATTTCACTGGGATTGGCAGGCCAGATAATGTGTTTATTTATGGATGAAAACACTGACATTCATGAAGATCAAGAGAGACTTTGCCCCAAGATGTGTGACTGTCAGAATTGGAACAGAAGGCAAATCTCGCAACTCCTGTCCCAGATTTTTAAACCCTGTGCTCTATTCTATTCCTCCTACTTCCCAGGATAAGACATAGCCTCACTGACTTTGAAGATCACCCCCAGGCAAAGCAGATGACTCCCATCAAATTTAGGCAAGGAAGACCGTGATGGTGAACTGGGAAGAAACCTAATTGGGTTAGTCCTTTGCTCCGCATTCTCAAATACACCACCTGTGCAGAAGAGGGTGCTGTGATTACTGACACAACTGTGGAACAGGGAGCCCAACTTCTAACCCAGGGCTTGCATGTAAAAGGTCTTCTCTCTATATGTGTTTGCTGAATGAAGCTTATATCATGTTCAATGAGGGACTTCAAAGTACAAAGAAAGCCTGAAAAAGGCCATCTCTGATGAAGCAGGCACCGATCAAAAGATGTCCAAGGCTGAAGAAGAAACAACAGATTTTTACTATGGTGAAAAGGGCCAAGTCATATGCAGACTTTTATGAGTTGAGTCCAACAGATGACAAGGTGATCAAAGTTGTAAACCCATGGGGAATCCTAATGGCACTAATGTGATGAGGCCTGAGGGGGGCAGGCTGAGTTCTAGCAGTCTAATGCTCCTAACAGTCAACCCTGCTAGAAACGCACAGATATGCCTCTGAAGGGCTCACTTCTGAAGAGCCTTCACAGTCTACAAATGGTCATGCAGTATTGCCAAAACAAAAGCATCCAGGGGCCCCAGAGTCCCTGAAATTTAAATATATGAACATATGTATGTGTGAACATCCACGCTGGGTGTTTGTTAGGAATTGACCTAGAGAATGGGACTTTGTTCCCAGGGACCCCTGGATGGAAGGCTACCTTCTATACTCATTACCAGGAACTACCTGGTAGGCAGAAAAACCTCCAGCAAAGGGGAAGCTGAGGAAGGAGTCTGCTTATCACTGAACTTTCTGCTTAAAATAACTGTGGTACACACCAGTGCTGGAATAGCAACTCTAAAAGCACTTGTGAACTGTTGACCTTTTCTCCTAATTGAAATTACTTATCCCTCTGTGCTTTTAAAGATGTCATATTTTTATGTTAGTAAAAGTTCAATCAATTATCCCGTAAAAACATGTAGAGCAGAAAGGGTGGAGGAAATTATTCTGATCCACATTTCCGAGGCCAGGTTATTCTGTGCTTGGTGTGATAACAGCATGTAATAAAAATCATTCCCCAGCATAATCATTCCTCCCTGCTGTCATGGCTAGAGCTGTGCTCTTCAGAATCCCTATACCACAGTCAGAATTCTGAATCAGATTTTCTAATGAACAGTAAATAAAAGGAAGCATGATTGGCAGATATAAGAGAAAAATCCATTTGTAAAAATTCTTCCCATTTCAGGGAGGAGGTCATTTCTGCAGGGTGGCCTCCTATGTCTATTTTTTGGTTGTTTTGTTTTGTTTTGTTTTTGTGGTACTGGGGATCGAACTCAGGACCTTGCACCTGCCAGGCAGGCACTCATGCCACTGAGCTACAACCCCAGCCCACCTATGTCTATTCAGGCCATTTTCCCACTATTCATTGATTGGAGATATGAACTTGTTAGGGAACCAAAAACTAGACAAATATGAAATTAGCCCTCAACCTTACACTTACCAAAAAAGGAAGACCCAAAGACACACCCTAATGGCCTAGGCTTTCCCCCAAGACATGACATCCTATTAATTATTTAGCTTTTATTGACACTGTAGTAACTTCCACAAAATTTATGTGTGTTCACATAAGAATCACTTTTTAAAAATCCTGACTTCACTCCAATTAACAATAAGGCTGATACATTAATGGTTAGTTTCTTTTTTTAAAAGCCAGCAGCAAAATCAATCTGTATGTGAGTAGAAAAATTTAAATTAGTTAAAAACCATGCATGAAAGGACCAACAGAGGCACAATAAGAGAATTCTTTCAAAGCAGGCTCTCAAGACTTATTTTATGAACACCTGCAAAAATAAAAAGAATAAAAACACTTCCTATTTTCATCGTCTTCTAAACAAAGCAAGTCTATCTCATGGAGGGAAGAACATAACCCAACTGTACTGCACACCCAGAGTACAGAACACAGGCAGGGTGAAATGAAGGAGTTTAATATGCACATTACCATCTTTTCATTGTTCAGGACGGAAGACCTGCCCGGCTGATATTCATAAATGCTTTTGGGCTCTGCCCGGTATTTCCTGGTATCCACTTTCTTATCTGGGGGCTCCCAGTCGTTTCTGTAGAGAAAAAAATCTTGTTAGGGTTGTTTACGCAAAAACTGACCTCGGCTTATCCATGGTCTGACTTGGGTTGGCTGTAGTCTAATCAAGGGATGTTTATATCCAGAGCACAAAAAATCAAATCAAGGGTGAACAACTTAGTTGTGCTGGCGTGCCCCCCCAAAGCAACCAAATCAACTTCCTTATTCAGTTCACACAGGATTTGTGGTATCCTATGCTCAAACGAAGCCTGAGAAAGTAGAGAAGAGAAGCAGCGGCAGGTCCTGGCGCTGGCCAACTAGGGTTCAAATCCCTGTTGCGCCACCTGTTGGCAGGCGATCCTACCTAAGCACTTTACCTCTTGGACCCTCAGTTTGCACAGCTGAAAAGTGGAGGACATCGTACAGATTAAATGACACAGTACGTGTAAATCCCTGAGCCAGCCACCAGGCTCTCAGCACCTATTCAACAAACACTGCTATTAGTGTAACCATCCATGTTCCCGTTCCACATCCAACCTCAGTCTCAGCCCCTGACCCAGATTCTTTTTTTTTGGTACTGGAGATCGAACTCAGGACCTTGTGTTTGCCAGGCAGTCATTTATGCTATTGAGCTATCTCCCCAGCCCTGACCCAGATTCTTAAGCTGACATCCAGAAGTGGGTTTCAGAAGATGAATTCTTAGAAATTTTCTGCAAAAATTGTTGTTCATGTATGTTACTGAACTCTGCACTGGCTATATTTCAATTCTGAGGTAAAGCTAAAAATTGCTTGAAGGCAGGGCCATGACCCACATACTTTCTTCTGTAACATGTGGTTCAATTGGTATAAAATATAGCCCTTAAGTTCCTAATGAATGTGCCTATAAAAGATTTATGAGTGCATCCAACCTTCCATTTGAATTAATGACACTTCTGAGGTAGACGCCACTGTGGTACGTGCAGGGCTTTCTGAGGGCCTACACAGGGGACAGCTGGATGCACACCTAAGGCAATGGCCTTATCTGGCCAACTCTTTTGAGTGTAGGTATTGGCTGAGGGTGGAAAATGCATGGAACATTTATCCAGATACTATGATATTGTTGTTCCATATGGCATTTTTAGAGAAAATAATGCAATAAAAGAAAATTGAGTTGTCCTGTACAAGCATTAAGAAATAGTGTCATTAGAAAAAGTCCACACATTATGCTTCAATAATACATAGTGTGTAAGTAAACTGACATTAAGAAATGTGGCTTTATTTAGATTACAATCTTTGCAATGAATGTGACACACACAAACACAGCTTTAGTAGGTACAGAGAACAGGAAAAACCATGACAAGTCTTGTAGCTGAGCATTTTCTTGTGGAAAGGTCAAAACTGATGATAATTGCAGTTAACATTAATTAAGCCCACACAATGAGCCAGGCATACTAGGGCTGTTAACATGCAGTCTCTAATTTTACTTTTATAACATTCCTAACAAGAAGCCAGCTATTACTATCCCAACTTTACAGATAAGGATACTGAGACCCAGACAGAAGAAATCACTGCTGATAGGTGACAGAGCAGACTCAAATTCCAAGTTCCTAATGAAAGAGGCTCCTGGGTATCAATAAATGTTGACAAAGTTGGAGCCAGCGAGACACCTCAGTGGACTGACCATGGTTTGATCCCCAGTCCTGCATGCCAAGCCAGCCCCACCCCCAGGGCATGCTGAGCAGGCCTCTGAGTCCAGGCATGGTGGCATAGGCCTGTAATCCCAGTGCTGCGGAGGCTGAAAATAGGAGGATCACCATGAGTCTGAGCTGTGTAGTGAGACTCTATACCAAATACATAAACGGGAAAAAAAAGTTGATGACACACCAGCTGGCAATGATGAACAAAGGCCGAGGAAGCACCCACCTTTCTGGGCTGGATTTTAGTGAGGAAGAACGAGCAGGGAGGGGGAGCGTGGCGGACCTCTTCACCACCTTCTCACCATCAATGTAGCTCATCTCACTTTTTGAGCGAGGCACAGAAAGAGGAGATTTTGCTGGAGGAAAAAAAAAACATGCAAACGACTTTTTTAAAACCAATGAAAATTAAATCCAAAAGCGACCTTCCCTCACCCATCACCTTGTCTTCCTCCCCCACAACCAGGAAACGCAGTCACTTACTGTCTTCAGAAAAGGAGTATCGGGGAGAGTACAGATCTGAATCATCATCTAGTGAACAAACAAGAATGTAATTAGGAAAAGTGTGCACATTCCTCATTGCCAGTCTTGCACCGAACGAGACACACCAGGGAACCCAGTGGAAAAAGGAAGAATCAAACACCAGAAGATGTACACCACTTCAGACTGCGAGGCAGAGGCTTAGTAAGCTTTGCAGAGTTCACTTAATGCAACAGGACCTGCAGTCCAGGAAGGACATTCCTAGTGCTTGGAGGACGCTGCTCATCACTGGGAAACAAATGGAGCCAAAGAGCCAAGGTCTTCCCCAAGGGGCTCTCTAACACCACAGCTGGAACGAAGAGCCCCTAGTTCTGCTGAGTGGGATGGGAGTGGAGATGGCCCTGGTGGCATGTTCCCAAGCCACTGGTGTTGCCTGCTGAGTCCCACAGAAAACTCACAGGCCTCATTCCGGGGCTTTTGGAGGCTGCTGGTGTTGGGTGACTTGGAGGTTACAGTTGCTAGCTGCCCTCCTCAGCTTTGACCTGTTTTAGAGATTATATTTCCAGATGCAGTATCACTAATAAAATGGTTTGTAGCTGTAGGAAGAGACTGAGAAAATCTGCATAAAATTTTGATTCCACCTTAACCTGGCTTCACAAGTGGGCAGTGCATTATACTATCTGCTCTGCAAAAAGACTGCTTGGGGCAAGTGTCTCAATTGTAACTCTGGAGCAAATCAGACTTGCAGGGCTTTCTGTGGTATACAAGGATTTTGGGCAGAGAACTACCCACCCCTAAGCAAGCTCAACACAGGGCTCTAATAGTCGCTGAAGGGAGACAAGATCCAAAACCCTCACTGAAGTAGCTATTTCTTAAACTAAAAAACAAACAAACAAAAAAAACCTCAAACTTAAGAGCACATATCTATACTGGATCTACTCTAAAAATGCACAGTACTCGGTCACTCTACCCTTAACAACCCTTCCACAGCATCATGCTGGGGAGACTCTAAAGCAGCCAGGCTTTCCCAACAGCTGTCCTCTTGCTGATCCAAACCCAGAACTGAGCTTATGGAATGAAGACCTAATACCCTTCTGTTAAAATCTGCAACAAGCTTAGGCAGACTCATGACCAAAGTTTGGTCCCCGATGTGTCCAGCCAGCCCAGCCCCATCCCTGGGGTGCACTGAGACAGTGATTGAGACTGGGTGTGGTGGTGTGCGCCTATAATCCCAGCGCTTGGGAGTCTGAAAACAGTCGAAACCCTATGAGTCCAATCTGTGCAGTGAGACCCTGTAGACCTGGTACTAAGTACATTTAAAAAAAAATTTTTTTAAATCTGCAACAACTTCAGTGAAGCACAGAACCCAACCAACAAAGACAAGTCCAAAGGTCTACTGTGCCATGTAAATGACAACATATTAATCAGCTCCTTGTTTCTATGCAAATCAAGTTAAATTTCAGAGTAGAAAAGGCCAGGGTGCTTTATTAAACATAAAGTTAACTTGCTGTTATGCTAAGTGGGGCTCAGAGATGCCTCTCCAGCTCCCCTTTCACACTTAGGTGACACACACTGGGTCAGCCACAGCGATGGCCAAGGCACCTTTGTAACTCCCTCCTCCTTCTGATCCTTGCTTTTAGCTTAAGGAAAATAATTAGTTAAAATCAGTGCTGGGCAGGGCTTGGGATTCTTTACCAACAAAGTTAAGCCTTTTCACAATTTCACAATTATAAACACATAAAGTAAATGTGCAAGTTTATTCACATTAACTTATGAAAATAGCGCAGGGGAAAGATAAAATATGATCCAGAAACATATTTTTGTAAAGGCTATTCTGTAGAATTTTGTATTGCTGGTTTTTGTTACTGTTGTGGCAGTTGTTTTTAAACAGCATTACTGATTATTACACTTAAAAAATGCCATATTTTTAAAAAACTAACTAAAAACTAGCTTTTATTGCAGAGGCTTGATTAGAAAAAAAATGGTGATTATTCCAAATGAAAAGTGAGCTTAGCTAGAAATTAATACATTACTGTTTTAACTCCAGCATAGTATTTTAGCTTAAAACTTTGTAGCTCTCTGAATCAAAGAAAAACTAGTCCATCAGGATGTGTATGGGAGGTGAAGGTTAATTCATAACTATTAGTTGGTTCATGAAGCTGAAAGCCATCAAGAATAAAAATTTTTTAAATATATAAATTCTAAACTTAAATACTCCTTGGAGTTTTTAATGCAGAATTTTAGAAGAGTCATTAGAAGACAATGAAAAACAGTTTTTATAAATGGAAAAACAGCCCTGCTAGACTTTCACAGTTTATGTGCTTTGAAAATCAGGAGTGCAAAAGCCAGGGAGGAGGCCACAGCGAGGCTGCATGACTGGATGCTCTGGAAGCCATTTTTAAATCTGGTGTCAGCAGAAAAAGAAGTATCAACTACCCGTGCCTAACAGGTAGGGGCCTAACAGGTACGGGCCGAGTGACAGACTTCCCAGTGCCTGAGGACCTAATGCAGAGCTCAGCTCTAAGACAGCAAAATGAAGCTCAAAGGACTCATCTCAATAACGTTAGCAATTAGAACAAATTGCAGGAGATGGTAATTCTCTTAATTTTTGCTGTCTGTCTTGCAAATGCAATGAAATGTTTTCTCACCCAATGAGCATACACAGCAGCAGCAACTCTCCTTACATGACCCTGTCCTTAATAGTAGCTGGAAACTTACTAACAGCATGTCACACAAACTTTGCAAAAACTCTCAAAGGAACTAAATACTCATCTTACAAATAAGGAAATCAAGGCCCGAGGGAGTTAGAAAACTGGCCCTCAGCTGCACAACAAGAAGGACACACAGCAGGAATGGACTCCAGACATCTCTGACTCCATTTCCCAGGCTGCTCTCAGCATTTGTTCTTTCACCCTAGTTTTATGGGAGAAGAGAAGTCCTGTCCCATTATTATTTCACAAAAGAAGGAGATAATGGTGTCACCTTAAACCTCAAGCGCATAGTGGACCAGACCACTCTAGACTTTGATGGCTTCGGTCTGCATCATCCTACCATGCGTGATGCTTAGGTAAGTCTTCTGAATTCACCCTCCAGTTTTCAGCTCTCCTCCTGCTGGTCTCCCGGGACAATGGGTAACAAGTCACTCTTACTACAGCTGTCATATCATTTGCTGGTTTTTGAAGCTTCACCTGGTAAGCTACAGCTGCACTAGGGCAGACAAGTGGTATAAGTATCAAGGAACAGGAAACTTGAGTGTAAGAAACACTCACTTGATTTCTAAACAGGAGGCCTAGCTCAGACCAACTATAGCTGACATACAATTAGTAAAGCATTTCTCAAGTTGTCTATGAACTACATCGGAGGGCCTACCCTCACTTCTCCAACGGTTCTTTACGCGACACCACAGCAGACTCAGTCAACCTGGACCCTGGGACCTCTACCTACAGCAGAGCCAACTGCCGTTTGTGCTCCTCCCAGCACCAAGCAGGGGACATCAAACTCAGCAGCTTCCAACGCTAGTGATTCTGACAAGTTTGGACACTGTGTAGGACTCAGACAAGGTGACCAACTCACTGCAGGGCCCAACTGGTCCTATCTGGGCTCTGACGTTCACACTTCAGTGCCTCCCCAGTGGCTTTGGGAAGAAGCGCTCATAGCTCAATTTGGGGACAGCTAAGCCCCTAAAACTGCCAGGGACCACAAAGTTGCCTGTTTAACCACAGTAACTTTAACTGAGCCTCTGAGTGGCTCTTGGTCAGCTGTGGGATTTGTTGCTATTGTTTGTATGTGAATTCATAAAAACCTTAATGATAACTAAAGAAAATGCTAGTTGAAAATTGTTGTTCTATTTATACTATGCAACTGACTCAAATGAATGTTTAAAAAGTTAGCATTTAAGCTGGGCATGGTGGCGCAGGCCTGTAATCCCAGCACTCGGGAGGCTGAGGCAGGAGGACTGTTGTGAGTTCGAGACCAGCCTGAGCTACAAAGTGAACTTAAGGCCAGCCTGAACTGCATAGTGAGACCCTGTCTCAAAAAGACAAAAAAATAAAAAATAAAAATAAAATAAAAAGTTAGCATTTATATGGCCACTGCCTATATCGTTTGATTTCCATTCTATGCACTTCTTAGGTCTGCGAATCTTACAATTATTTTTTCTACCATTAATTGTTCTTTTGGTGCTGGGGACTGAACCCAGCATCTCAGCGCAGTTGAACACAGTCTACCACTGAGCTACAGCTTTCGCCCTTTCTTTTTTTGGTCACAGGGGTCTCAGTTTGTTGCCCAGATTGGTCTCTTGGACCCCGGTGCTCAACTGATTCTTCAGCCTCAGACTACCAAGGATCTGAGGCTACAGGCACAGGGCACCAAGTCAGCTTCATTTTTAGCACAATCTTTTTCAACATTCAGCGTAATTCTCAGGCTTTACTCTAAGCATTTAGGGAGAATGAAGAAAAAAGAAAAGAGACAGACAGGTCTACAACCCTAAAACAAAAACAGCCAAAGGAAAAGATAGACAGATGCAGCGATGGGCACACAGGCTCACACAGGAGGGGGAAAGTAAGCAAAGGAGGTGAGGAGGGGCAAGAACATCAAGAGGCCTGGGACATGCGGCAAGTCACTAAGTTGCTTTTTAACAAAAGCAATTAATCTTTAACTTAATTAAAAATTTCAAGGAATGAAAAAAAAAAAAAGCAGAATAGGCTATAGAACAGCTTTAAAAGACATATTCAGAAAAAAATAGAAGTTTGAGGATGACAAGAGGTAGATCAGAAAAAATCAGAAGAGACAGTCCGGAAGGACTCCTGGGCTGGAAGACACTCACCATTCTCTCCTATTGGCTTCCTGGATCCTGAAGGTGGAAAAGAAATGTCTGTTCCCTTTCTTAGCTATCCTACAGGCCAAAGACATCTGGGCAGCTGCTAGGCCATCTGGGCAGCTTTCAGAAGGAGGGCAAAGGTGACTGCTGCACCCTGCTTGGCCCCTCCTCTGGGCAGTGCTAAGCAAGATTTGAGACAGGAGACGCAAATCTGGGCCAAGATTGTTCACAATAGAATGATTCGCTTGAACTCAAGCAAAATAAAGCTATTCTTAGGAATCTTGGAAAGCTATAAGAGGGTTATTTTAACTTAACTATACAAACCCAGCCTCCTAAATGCCTGTGTTAGTGCAAGCTCATGTAGGAATGAGGAAAACCCATGATGGGACAGACCAGTGGAACACCACACACTGGCCACGCCCAGAAGTGATGTTTTGAGTAATAGAGAAAGATGGTCTCTAGAACTTTCTTCTGCCTCAAGTCTTTCACTCAGATGTGGCCCATTGGGTCTTCACAGGCCATGGACCGTGAAGTACCCTATCAGTTCCCTGGTTCTGCTCCCGATTCTGAAGCATCATGTGAAAAAGGAATTGTTTTCTTGCAATCAAACATGCCAAATGAGCCAATGTCATTTAGACATGTTTAGAGTGGAAAGACTTGTACTTTTTAACTTGCCTTCCTTTAACCTAACCCTATAGTCCGATTTCCCAATTTTTATTGGGCCAAATGTCTTCTTTAGGGGCTGGGGAAGGACAGTACTCCTTCCTCTCTAAAAGTTCTTAAACATGCCCATGCACCCCACTCACTCAGGAGCTTTTCTAACTTCATGCTGCTGGACGCTTCCAAGAGACGTCAGCAGCCTGAGGTGGGGCTGACTTGGGCAATTAGACACCCGCAGCAAGGTGTCAGTCTTTGGCAAAAAGGGGACAACCAAAAACATATACTGTATGAGGCAAGGAAGACTCAACAGAGCAGTACAGCAAAGAAAGGAAAACTCACATTTGGTGGCCCCAGAGACGTGGACCATATCCCAGTTCCACCACCTATTGTGCGATCTTGCACACAATACTCAGTCTCCCTGAGCCTCACATTCTTCATTGATGATACAAAAAATTTCCTCAAGAGATGGCTGGAAGCACATAAAGGTGACAGAGCAACAGTGATGCATGGTGCATAGCCTCGCACTGTATAAGGAAAGGCTCAATAAATGGTAGTGACAGTCATCACAGTGGTGGCAATATCATTACCATCAACAGGATTACGGCTGTGAGCCCTGGAGCTGCTGCCATGATGGCCCTATCCATAAATTAAAAGGCAGGGGAGGGAAAGCAGCTCCTGAAGCTGCTTCTGCATAACTTGTCCTTCTGTCCCCTGATTTATGAAACAAAGGATAAATAATTACCACACAGGGCGGTGTCCATGATCATAAAATGATTAGAGAGGTTTGCTCCTTGCTGGAATTTACAGAGGTTTATTTTTTAAAGTATAGCTTAAACCACACTGATTAAGACATGACTGTTCTGTCTTTCAGAGGTCCAACTAGGAATTTACTCATTCACGCTAACTGGGGATGGGGGTTGGGGAAGGAATGTTAAGACAGCATAAACAAACTTGCACAGGGTCCTGGTTATCTGAAGAGAGTAAACTTTGAAATATTTCAAAGGCTATTTTCTAAATTCTATTAACAACTAGAAGTTAGGCAGAGGCAGCAACCCCCAGGCTTTATTGATATAGGTTATTAGACATAATTCTAGTTCCAGACTCCAAATTAAACAAAATAAAACAACTGTGGCAAAAGTTTCTCCCGCAGAGACAGACCGAACTACCAATGTCTCGCACTTCTTAGTGAAGCTGTCTGTTCCTCTACACACATTAAAATTAGTGGGCAGAACTTCTACTATGTATTAATGCCTTTATTATCTTTCTATAAAAAGCATAAAATCTTTCCTTTGTCAAAAAGGGATGCACAGAGCTTGATGTGGTGGCACACACCTATAATCACAGCACTCCGAGAGGCTCACACAGGAGGAAGTTCAAGCCCAGGCCAGGGCACTTAATGACTTAGGCCCTGTCTCCAAAAATTAGAAAACAATTGGGTCATAGCTCAGTGCAAAGCTCTGGGTTCAGCATCACAACAAAAGGAGCCTGGGCAGTACACAGGGCTCAAGGCCATCTCTCAGGAGCAGCACCACAGACAGGTCACCGAGGTTCTGTCACCAACAACATCAAAATCTAAGCCATGGACCCAGAAATCCAGGAGCTTGTGAAACTTAAGAGAAAAGTAAAACCCCATCAGTGGTTTTTTCTTCTCCCCTTCTAATTATCTATCTCCAGTGTTTCCCTCATTTGTAAAAAAGCCTTTGCTTAACTGAACACAGGAGTGATCTATGCCTGGATATGTCATCAGACGGGGGCGTGAGATGGAATCGATTCTATTTTTAAAGATCTCTAGGGAAGACAACTTCTTAGAAACTTGTGCTAAAGTATAATCTGCTTTGTTAGTATGAATTTTTTATATTCAGCTAATTTTTTTACTTTTTATTCATTAGGGCCATTTCTCCTTTTTTGGTCTTTGAAAATAAAACAATGCAGTAAGCTCTGCTTTTAAAATGTGTGTGACAAATGGCCATGTCATTTCTTACTGTTTATGCCTCTAGGAAACATAATGCTATTTCCCTCTTGTGTCAGACTCGAGTTGTGCAAGAGCAGCACTACCACCACCAGGATGGCTGGGTGCGGCGGCTATGCCATGGCAGGTTTTGGGAGGCCAAGACGTCCTGTCTTGAGACTCGTAGGCAAACTGACGAAGGACACCACTGAGTGCTGCCTGTGACAGGCCTGACACCATCTTCCGGCCTGATGACGCCATCATCCCTCTCCACAGGATTTCTCCATAAGGGCCCGCCTCCACCAGTGTCCATGAGACGTGGCACCTTCCACATCCTGTGTCCATCACCTCACTCTACCATGGAGCCCCATCTTATGCGCAGCTCGGGTTTGTACGTCCACATAAAGTACAAAGCAACTATTGCAATCAGTCAAAATTACCCTAGGAAAATTTTCTTCCTCACCAAATTCAGGTGTTTCTTCAGCAGTGTTTTTGGTTCAAGTTGGCACTCCGAAGAAAGACTGAATAGAATCTTGTCAGTGGTGAAAAAGTCACTGGTCACAACTAAGTTATCAGCTTGTAGTTTTCTAAGTCTGGGATTGTTTGGTAGACTTTTCATCCAAATTAGGTCCCTGATATGAATGATTTGCCCCTGACTATGAGATAGATCAAAAACAGACAATAGGATTTGAACTAATTGGGGATCTAAGCCCTCTCATTGCCCCATCTCATACTACAGATTGGACTGGCAATGGTCCAGTGTATAGGATGGCCAGCTGAACAGATGAGAGAACAGGAGCACTGACGGGGATGACTTCAACCTCTGATTCCTGAATACTCAACAGTGTTTCCTTCTCTATACTCTTCTGCCCCCTTTTCTCTGGGTGAGTCAACCAAAGATCAGACAAGCTCTGAGACAGTGACCCACTTTCAAGAGCTGCTACCTAACTTTTCAGAAGTCTTCATTGACATCTGGACTTTCTACCGCAGGAAAAAACAATCTGCTCAATAGAGATATAGTGAACCTCTTGAGCAGACCAGATTCCTACATGGTTCTTTTCTCTTTTTCTTTTTCTTTTTTTTTTTTTTTGCAGAACCAGGGATTAAACTCAGGCCCTTGTGCTCGCCAGGGAAGCGCTTATTCCACTGAGCCATTTCCCCAGCCCCTTGCACAGTTCTTTGATCCAATGCACTCCAGATCACCCAGATCTTTAGGTTCAAGGGATGTAATTTGATACCATCACTAAATTCTTCAAGAGAATTCCTAACCGAAGGAAGACACCCGGAAGACCTATTGTAAGAGACAACCAGCAACCCATCAGTAGCACCTACAGGAACTTGGTAAAGTCTCTGCTGTTGAGAGATGTCAGGTCCACCCCCAGCCAATCCACCATAAGGGCTGCATTACCAAGTTACTACCCAGCCACCAACACCAGGGGACCACCGCAGACACCACCCAGGCCCTGGGTGCTGGGTACAAGCAACCTGTGAAAGCATTATAACTGAGCTATGGCAGTTACCCTGTTAACAGTGTAAATCCTCAGGGAGTAGGATTATAATACCATCTGGATGGACTCCAGTCGTACAGTCAGCAAGCAGACACCACCACAGAACACAAGGTTAGAGGGGAGCAAATGCACAGGAGACAAGCCTTTAGCCACCAGGAAGATGCCCAGGTAAAAAGAAAATAACAGAACCAGTGCAAAAGGAGGCACAAAATTTTCCTTTCATTACCTTCAGATTTAGGACTAGGAGTAGATGCAGGAAACTGGTAGGTAGGAGTGTAAGGATTGTCCTCTGTAGCAGAGAAAAGTACGGAGTTTGAATCTACCCACTATGAAGTGGAGGAGCTAACAATTCCCAGTTCACTCTTTTGAATAATTACTTATTTTAGGGTTATTAAAGCACACAGGCATCACACTCTAAAGCAGATTAATACATTAGAAAGGACTTAGTTGTTGTAACATAGCACACCATGCAAATGAATGAAATAAAATGTTCACCAACCAAAAACAGCTATATAAAAATCTACAAGCCACATCTTATGCCTAAAACAAAAATCTATGAACTAAGTAAGGCTAGGACAACAGATAGACCATCTAAATTTATGGTACCTTCAGAATTTTGCTGGATTTCAGGAAGTTCGGGGAATTTGTATGAAGGGAAATAAGGGTTTTCTTCAGGAGTGTCTAGGCAGAGGAGCAGGTTTGGGAGAGAGAATAGAGGAAGATACAAATGGAGAGAGTGAGCAAGAAAGAATCCACACACACATTAGACTCCTTGAATTCTGGAACATAGTACGCTTCACTAATTATATGAAAGAAATTCAAATGGCTTTTAAAAATCCAGTCCGTTTGCCTGAATAAGCGAGACACATCAAAAACAGACAATATTGCTACTTTTCTTGGAGAAAGACTTATACATAAACAGGGTCCAGGATGGGCAAAAACCTTTGAGTTTTCACTTTGTAGAAGCTGGAAGTATAAAGCAGGATAATAAATAGTATCTGATGATAATATTATCCTAAAATCTTTTTCAATCAAAGCTTGTGTTGTGGATGTTAGACTCTCAAGTGAACAAGTGAAGCCTTAATTTCTCAACTACTACTGCCTCCTATTAGGGCAGGTAGCCTTGTTTAGAGCCTGTAATTTAGTTGTGATAATAACTATAATTCTGCCTGAGGGGCAGAAGTAGGCACTCCACATGTACTCATACACTTGTCCCTGCATTCAGCTTTCCAAAGTGAAGTCTGAGGTAGGAGACACCCAAATCGTGAGAGGAAAGGCAGTCCTTATAGGAACAGATCAGTGGAACTGCCCCGGTCCCACCACAGAGACCCGGTATTCAGCATCACCGCCATGGCCAAGCTCATCAGCCCAACCACAGCAGATCCATTCTTGCCTCAGAAATGCTACACTCTGTGTCACTATTGAGAAAGAACACATTGCAGCTCATTCTGAACCCAGCAGGAGCTAATTAACTGCTATTCATCCGCATCTGCACCTAGTCAGAGTCTGGCAATTTGTGGTTCAGGTGGCAACACGGACTGGAACATACTTTCTTTGCCTTCATGTGTCATCCATGCCAGGCAGCCAGACTGGATTTAGGAAAGGGAAAGGGTAAGATGCTCTGGCTGCGTGAGAAGTGGCACCCCTCCCACAGCACAGCAGCATCCCGACCAGCTGACCAGCAGCACCAGTAGCAATGGAGCTGCTGAGGCTCCAATCTGCTCCAGCACTGGCCCTGGGTGTGCCTGTGCTGAGCCACCCACAGACAGCCCAGCAGTCCTTTCTGCTCTGGAAGCATCTCTCTTTCAGCTTTGACTAGGCTCTGCTGTGTCAGCTCGTGACTGATTCTCAGGGCTACATGACCAGTGAGAGCTCCCAGGAGAAAACCTATTTTTCATTTGAACACAGCCTTAGAGGGTTACTAGGCACTGTATTTCACAAGGCCAAAGGTGTCCTCATACAGACTCTTTTGGATGAAGGGAAGGAAGATAACAGAAAGATACGTGACTGATCCAAGGTCATATGAGTAATTGGCAGGGGCTGAATCTACATGAGAACAGTTTTCTTGACTTCTAGTTCAGGGCTTCCTCAATTTGCTGGGCCCACTAGGCAGTCAGGGGCTGACACAGGATGTACTAAGCTGGAGGCAGGGGGACATGGAGCTGCTCACATCTCAAGCAGAGGAGCACAGGCACAGTGCGAGCCCAGCCTACCACATTTCACAAGAGCTGGGAGGGAAGGTTCAGGAGCTGGCCTGCAGTCACAAAGCAGGACTGGCCTGCAGTCACAAAGCAGAGGCAGGCACATAGCTGCGTCACCCCTCCTGGGTCTGGAGGCAAAGGGCTGGCTCAGGCAGAGCAGTACCTAAGGGAATCCAAATGCAGGACCCAGTTCCCCGGAATCTAAACAAAATGGCCTCAGGCCTATACCACCAGTCAACATACGGGCACTTAGCTTTGACAAGACAAAGTCAGTACCTCTGTTCAGTTTGTGGATCTGTTTAAACATGGTCTTGTACCAGTCTTTGGATCTCTCGGTATTCTGGAAAAAAGGCAAAAGGTAAAATCAAATAAAGATTTTAGCGTACTTCACAACTTGTTTGATTACAGTACCAAAATCAAGCAGAGAAATCATATCTTAAGTCAAAACTCAGTCACAATTATATGTGAAAGATAAAAAAAATTGGAGAAAGAATAAAGTCAAAATTTACAGATTATTTGGACAAAAATATGCATTTCTTGCAGAAAAGTGGGCAAAGAGAGGTTTGGATTTTGTCCATATTAATTTTTTAAATCTCCTTTTTAGAGAGAATTTCTCCTACTGACAGACTACAAGGAACTGAAGCAAAGCCACCAGCCAAAGAACACTTGCTTATCTGTCACCCTTCATGCCGCCCACTCTGGGTTACGCTGTAGACAAGTCCCCAAGTCACCTTGCACAGGCCAGATTTAGAAGCATACATTAAAATGTAACCCATTATCGTATCCAATGCCAGCGCTTCATCCTCACCACAAAGCTGGGGAGCTTTTCTCATCATTATTTTTAAGATAAAAATAAAGCAAGGAAGGAAGGTGACAGGTAATATTGTCACTCTACTTTACAACAGGATACGAAAGAAGCAGTCCAAGTGATTTTCCGAAGGTCTCGGAGATAGGGCAAAAGTGATCAGCAATGCACGTGGTCACACTCCTACGGTCTTGTTTTGAAACTCTGTGCCACTGCTTTTATTTTCTTCAAAATAAAGTGACCGGGAGGCCCTGGTAACATGACGGTAAATGGCATGGGCTTAGGCGCTGGTGACACTCTCACTCACAAACTTGGGAAGACCGACACAGTCCCTCAGGGTCCATTTCCTCACTGGTATGGTCAGAAGAGTGTTTCCCAGGCAGCCATGCTTAATTACATGGTTGGCAGGGAGCAGTCCTAGGAGGCTCTGGGGGCCTTCAAGGGAGAGGTCAAGTGGGGAGGTCTTAAAGTCATTGGTAATGTCTGAAAAGGGAAGGAGAACCCAACATGCCTTTTCTGTTTCCTGGCTCACAATGTGAGTACAACTCTGGTGGAACATTCCACCAAGAGATGCCACCCTTGCCAGAGCCCCAAATCAAGGGAGCCATTCAATGCTTGTCTTGAGCCTGCAAAACCACAAGCCAAAATAAGTCTATCTTATTGACTATTCCATTGGAGTGAAGCAAAACTAACACAGTCACCTATAAAATGGGAACAATTTTAGTATCCACTACTCAGTCCAGTGAATGAGGTTTAAAAGAGATCATATATTCAGCAAATGACAGCTGCGACTGCTCTTGGTAATAGTTTGCTTTCAACATCATTCCTTAGGACCAGGATAGAGTTCTTTTGAAATGTAG
The DNA here is from genome assembly GCA_004027165.1 of Ctenomys sociabilis. Taxonomy (NCBI): domain Eukaryota; kingdom Metazoa; phylum Chordata; class Mammalia; order Rodentia; family Ctenomyidae; genus Ctenomys; species Ctenomys sociabilis. Next base: position 43,480 of record PVKA01005336.1, read on the forward strand.
CTCATGGTTGTTTCTTTTGGTCTCTTCCAAGAAGACCCAAAAAGCCTTCCTTTCTCCAAACTGAAATTACAAAGGGACATTGTGTCACTAGGGTATCAATGGACTTCTGGAGAGAAATGGAATTCACTGGAGTCTAGTTTTAGAGGGTGGGTTGCCCTGCACTCCTGAGGGTCTCAAGGAGGCCTGGCATGCCTGACCAGCAAGAAGAGAAGGCCACGGCTGCCACAAGGCTGCCGTATCCTCCAGGCCTTGCCAGGGCAGATCCTTTCTATGGTTTGGTAGCATTTCCTGCTCACTGTGAAAGGCAGGGTAGCGCCTAGCCAGGGCAGTCTTCTTCCTAAATGCATAAACAGACACACTGGGCCTCACATTCTCTGGGGTGCCCTAGCTCTGGAGCAAGGATCTCTGAACAGGCTCCACAAAACAAAAGCAAAGGGCAATTTCCCATGGGGCCCTCCCCTAAACATTCACAAGCCCAAAGCCCCTCAGACATTCTGCTGCAGAGAAATCTCTGACTCTGTTCCACCCAGATACTCTTCCTTTTCATTTTGCCATGAAATTTATTTTTCCATGAGACACACTTTTACTTTGCACCCACTTTGAGAAAAGCTGTTGTGTGCCACATCTGGAACACAGTTCATGGGGGTGGGGTCTGGTGTTCAGTTAGGGTCTGAGGCCCCCTAAAGGACCCTCTTCTAGGCTCACAACTCACACATGGGACTCACATGCACTCAGCATTGTACCCTTGCCATGACGTGTTTAAGCTGAAAGGTAAGAAGGACCTTTCAGGCTGTACTCATACCCGGAGTGGAATGCCCACTTCATCCATGGACACATCACTTAGGTCCTGCGTGCTCTTAACTACCCGCCTACTGTCATCTTTCACTCTTTTTTCAGCAGCCCTGGTAGGTGATGTGGGCTTTTCCTGGGTCAATGATGAGTCCTCACCCACTCTTCTTTCTGCGATGGAATCTGGAAATGAAAAGCACTTGTAATCAGAAGCACTTCTAATAGCTCTGAAGCAAAATACTCCCAAACAGTCCAGTGAGGCAAATGCGGGTTTGCTAACTCCCCACTGGAACTAGTGCCATTTAAGGCAGAAGGCACAAGTACAGCCCCTTGGGCTGGCCATCTATTTTTGTGACTGAAGTTTTATTGGAATACAGCCATGCCAGTTCATTTATACGTTACTTACAGAAGCTTCTGTGCTACCAGGGCTGAGTAGCTATGACCACACTGCCTGCAGAACCTAAGTTCTTTATTATCTGACTCTTTGAAAATATTTGCCAACAGTGCGCTTCGCAGAGGTATACACACTATGCTCTGGACATTCAAATAGTCCTGACAAGGGCTGAAATTAAAGGAGCACATAGGACTACAAGGAAGGGGTTACTGGAAAGTTTGCATTTTCTCTTCAGGAAGTCACTTTTATGTGCCTCAGCTTTCTCATCCAAAATCAGGAATAACATTTCTACTGGCAAGCTCACAGCAATGTCAGCACAGGGCTTATCAGGGTAACTCAAGCCAAAGTACTCAGAAAGCAGTGCAATGCCAGGTGCTCCTCCTAGTTTCTTTAATTTGGTTCACTGCCCAAAGTTATAGAGAGCTAATAAACATTCAGGGTGGGCTTCAGGTTCCATGGTTACTTGCTATACTCTGCTAGTCCCTGCCATTCATCCATTTATTGGAGAGCCACACACGAAGCACCTGCTCGGTGCTCTCCCCTGTGCTCTGCTGCGGACGGACGCAGGGCGAACATCTCAGCATCCCTGGCCTTTGGGAGTTTACATTCTAGTGGGCACAGAGAGCCGGAGGGCCAACGACAACAATGTGGGAGGACAATGCCCGAGGGGCATTCAACACGACTTAGCTAAGAAATTTAGGTTCAAGGCCAACCTGTCTGAGAAGCCAACTGGATGCACAGGAAGTGGAAGGTGCTCTGACAGAAGGAACCGCATAAGCAAATGCTCAGGTACCTCTGAACTGCCCCGAGCCTACCATGTGCCAGGCATCACACGAAGTCTCCATTTAGATTACCTAATTTCATCTTCCCAATAACTTTATGAGGAAGAAACTATTTTCACTCTTCCATTTTTAAATAGTTAAGTAGAGAAAATGTTCAGAAATATTAAAGTTCCCTACTCGAGCCAGAGAGCCAGTACATGGTCAAGCTTGGAGGTGGCCTAGTATCTGCCTCACTCTCCAAACCACGTACTGACTCACCAAGAGGGCACCAAAGTTTCCAGGCGTGGAGCCCAGCCTCATATGCTCTGATCAGAAGAGGGAACTGAGTTGGGGAAGAGAGGGAGAGAGAGATGGATGTGTCCATCTGGACCACAGTAACTGGGGAAACAATGAAACCCCAGATTTCACCGTGGAGACACCAGGAGACACAGGGTGGGAGCCCAGTTGAGGTGCCTAGGCCCGGGTGCAGTCTGGGAATAACCAGTGCAAAAGTGACAGCAAACGTAAGGGCCAGGTCAGAGTTGGCGAGAGGGGGGGAGATGGGCACAGGGGCTGAAATTTTGCACTGAGGGATATTCACAGGTACAGGCTGCAGAGAAAAACAATCTGAAAACAGATGTGGAAGTCGTCCAAGGGGCAAGAGAGCAGCCAGGAAGTACAAGGTGCTAGAAAAGCAGAGGACAAAAAAAATTCTAAGATGTGGGCGGCTGAATGTGTCAAAGGAAAAAAAAAAACACCTACCCAAAAACTGAAGCAGAAGAGGAGGCACTGGATTAAGCAAAAGGAAAGTCACAGGAACACCTAGAGCAGCAGTCTCAGAAGGGCAGGAGCCAGAGAGCAGGAAAAGGGACAGAGGCATAAACAGGAAGGGGGAAGGGCATTCAGCACAGAGAAGAGAGCATCATAGGAAACAGAAAAGGGTTAAGCCTGGGAGGCCTGAAGTCTTGTCAGTGAAGCCTAGGAGAGAACAAAGGGCATCAGAGCTGAGTGGCAGTGAGTTACAGGCTCACTGACTTGCGCCACAGATGCCTCGGCTCCCAAACTCCATTCTTCCCATGATCCTGTTTGTGAACCAAATTGGATGGGAACTAAATAAAATTCAATGGATAGGTTCAGTGTTGACTTTACCAGGAAATTTGATTCTGTTCTCCTCTAATTCAATTTATGACCCAAAATTATGGAAAAAAACAAAGTTTTCAGCTGAGGCCCCACTGTACTTTGGCAAAAAAAAAAAAAAAAAGAAGGACCTGAGGGTCCATGCGAAGGTGTGGTAGTCAGAGGCATCGTGTAGGGGGAGCAGGGAGCAGGGAAGTCTGTGCACTCAGGTTTTATTGTTTCCAGTAGGGTGACTCTTGCCCTGATTTCAAATGAACTTCTGTGACTTATGCTCCATCTGGGTGGGCAGGGTGATTGCTAAACGTTCTATGCGCAACTCAGTGAGCGCTGCTGCAAGAACCTGGCTGCTAGCACAATCGCCACTTACCTTAAAGGATTTAGGCCAGGCTGGCTCTATAGAGTAAAACCTCACGATCCCAGGAAATTCCAACACGAGGACGTGAGGACACACATTTGGCAGGAAGCGCAGGGGTATTCTGAGCAGACCCTGAATCTAGCTCTCTAAGCACGCTCCTGCCACTTGGAAAAGCTTCCATAAGTGAAGAAGGGCAGGCGAGTGGGTTCCAACTCCACCTGGTGCACGGAGGTGCTCATCACTCTCACACTGTGAGCTGAACAGACCACAGACATGAATTTCCAAGGGTCTCTAGACCCATAATAATTCTTTAGAAAAATATCATTAGGGCAGATGGTTGCAACAGTAATCCCTCAGGATAATGGTTCATGGATTTCCCAGTGTCCTTTTGGTCTATAACAATTAGCCCAGAATGATTTTACCTTCAAAGCTTATTATCCTGGAGTTCCCAACTGAGTGGATTTTGATGTAGGGAATAACTACAGATCTTGAATAAAAAGTGCTACTTTATATAGTGAAAATGCAAAGTGATAACTGCCTCATGCAGATAGCAGAGCCACCTTTCAACACCCATACTACAATGAAAGCTTGCCCTTACTTCTTACCAGGCAGACAAAAATCCTGCAGATGATGGGGTGTGTCTTTCTATTATGCTGTGTTTTGTTTTTCTTTTAAGACCACTAAATAAATGATGCTGCTGACAACTTCACAAAGCCTCTATTTATAGGAGCAGAGTTAAAATTTTCCTTATTTCCAAAGCTTTGCTTTTTGCTTTTCTTTGGTACTGGGGATCAAACTCGGGACCTTGCCTTTGCCAGGCAGGCACTTGTGCCACTGAGCTACATCCCTGACTCCTCCCCAAAGCTTTGTAACTGAGGAGGTCAACAATGCTCATACTTCCCTAGAGAAGGAAGGTGGCCTCTATATCCTGTGGTAGCCTTCACCCTGGACCTTGTTTTCCTATCTTCTAAGTCTTTTCTGCCTTCTAAGGAGATTATGAGCCATGCCAGTCAAAACTGGGCAGGCTCCATTCCCCAATGACTTTCTTTGAGCATCAAGACTCACTGAAGGCTCTGCTAAAGGGAGGGAAGTTGGTGGCCCCAAAGACCCGCCTCCACGTGAGCCTCATTTGCTCCAAGGCAGGAGTCTGGGCCAGGTCGGGCCTAGCCCAGTCTGCTGTCTTTTGGGGTTTCCTGAATACAATGGCACTTCCACTTAAACAGGAAACTAACAATTTAGTGAGCACCTACTCTCAGTCCCACACTATCAAATATCATGTGGATCTGTCCCAACCCAAAGGAGGTGACAGCATCAGGCCTGCCTGACAGCTGAGCCCACTAGTGTGGCGGAGAAGCCCTGAAGTGGATATGGCCCTTTCTAATGTACAAAGGATCATCTTCCTCCTCCTCTGTCACATGTGATGACTTCTCCAGGCAGGGGCAAGCATTACTGTCCCCATTTCCTCCATGAGATAACTGAAGCCAAAGGGGTGGAGTCACTTGCCCAGGGACAAAGAGCTCTGAGAAGGGAAAGCCAGGACCCACTCAGGCTCTCTTAACACATGGCTGGATGCTTTTTTCATCCATTCCACTATTTCTTTCAAAATCCCATAGGCAGAAAGGGGTCCACTGGAGCCCACTTTCTATTTTTTTCCTCAGAGCCACTATCCATAGCAACCTCATTGAGAGCCAGGGAATTCAGTGAGCTGCAGTGTGGCAGCTTGAGGAGCCCAGTGAAGGGCACCTTGAACTCAATCAAAGCCTACCCTGGTCCTGTGGCCAAGTCCTGATAAACCCAAGAGCATGTGAGAACCCCATGTCCTTCCTACACAGGTGCTACAAAAATCACAAGAACAACAGAGGGGTAAAAGTCATGCAGAAATCATGTAGCAGCTGCTCAGAAAATGGCGGCTTCGGTCATTTGCCAGCTTAGGAGTTCTCAACTCTGGAGTATTTGCAAATCCATGGAACATGTGTATATATGTCTGCATTGGCATGGCTTTTATAAAGAATGAATCTACTGCCTTTATTAGCTTATCCCAAGAAGGACATGACCTAAGAAGGATGACAAAACATTTCATCACACCATTAACTAACTATAGACAGCACATGTCCCTGATGCAGCCCCAGAGCCTGGCTCTATGCCCAAAACAAAGAAGGCACCAAATAAAATGACCAGTGAATCAACCGAGGCACCTGCTGATAACAGAAATTCACACCCAACAAACACTTAGCAAGTGCCAAGCTCAAGCATTCAGTTGTTTATAAGCACAATCTCCTGATCTTCAAGCAAAATACCCTGTGGCAATAGCTAACTATCCCTCTATTCCTAAGATGTCTCAAAAATTCAGCACATTTGCCCCTCCTCATGCTGACATTACGGCAGAAACCTGCACATTTCCTTAGGGAGTGGGCCCTGACATCTGATTCTATCTGCAATCACTCTTTACCACCAGGAGCCTTGATGGCTCACTTAGGGTCCAAAGTCCCATCCCCAGAGAGGATGGGATTAACACCACCTGGAGCTGGTTAAAGATGCAAATTCTTTTCTATAGTCATTAAATCTGAATCTCTAGAGACAAGGCTCGGGCATCTGAGCTCTGACAAGATCTCCAGGAGATCCTGATACCACCTCAAATTCAAGAAGCAATTTACAGGCCGGGCAGATAGCTTAACAGCATAAGCACCTGCCTGTTAAGTGCAAGATCATGAATTCAATCCCTGGCACCCAAAAAAAAGAAGAAGCAGTTTCAGGAACTGCTGCTCTGAAGACTCCACAGACCCACCTTTCCAGCATTATCTATTAACATCGGGGCTTGCCATTCAGAAGAAACTTGCCTACATTTTCCAGTCCCAAACTCAGCACCTCCTCGGACAGCCACTGAAGCAACCAAAAGAACCTCTTCAGAAGCCCGCCCTGAAAGCTCCATTCAGAGCAGAGCCCTTGCCCCTCAGCCAGCACATCCTGTCCTCACCATCGCAGAACTCACCACAGTTCCGTGGGACACAGAAGTATGTTGGTTTACTAACCCAGAAGCAAGCTCCAGAGGGCAGAAACGATGCCTATGTCACCATTTGTTTTGATCTAGCAACAAACACAGATCCCCACACATACAGGAGCTCAGACATTTGTGTTGGTTGGACAAGGGCTGGTGACTAAAAGCCAGCTTTAACAGAAATAAGAGTTAATTTCTCACTTACCTGAAAGGCTACTGAGTCGTTTTTGCTGTTCTGTGATAAAAGAAAAGAGGGCACAGTGTAAGCGAGATTTATACAGTACAGGGCAAGACAAGTCTGGGCTTAGCTGCTGTAGTTAGGGCCCTGGATTCTGCAATCTTACCGTCCTTTGGGCTTAGATGCTAAAATGCATGGCCTAGCTAGAGTTGGGATCCCCAAATCCTCCAAAGCCCTCCCCTAGGCAGCACCAGGACATGGACCTGCCTATTTTCTAGAAGGTTCTATGTCATCAAGATGCTCTTATCACTGAAGGAGATCCTCCCAACTCCTCCAGACGTAACCAGACGTTATATAATCCAGGCTAGGTATTTTTTGACAGAAATGTGACCAGAACCATAAGAATTGTAGCTGCAATTCTTCATCCTGAGATGTTGTTAAATGCCGGACTCTGCTTCGGGAGATCTTACTTAACACTTGATATCACAGCAACAGCCCCAGAAGTTAGGCATGAGCGTTTTTTCACTGTACAGGCTTAGTCACTGTAGCACTCTGCATGGGTCCAGAGTATGTGAGAAATCCTACAACAACCAGCATTTACCAAGAGACCTGATAAGGTCCAAATTACCCAACAGAACACTGAAAATGATCTAAATCTAAAATCTGGAGCCCCAACTTCTACTCCAGTGTTCTTGCCAACCCCTGCTATCCTCAACACTTCAGATCTATTGGTTGCTCATCCTCCTGGGCCATCCCATGGAGCTGAAGTCAACATCTCCACTGGAGAGCCCTGTGTGTACTTGCTATTTGATAAACACAAAAAATGACCTTTACCTTCCACAGCTGCTAAATATAAAGCAGCCAGATAGATAAAAATAGAACACTTGCGAGCCCCTGGGCGCCATCACCTCCCTCTTGGCAGTATTCCCATCCTTCAGCTAGAATTAGTGTGACAAAAGGCAAGCAGAGCAGCAAGGGAGCTCATGGTGAGGGGAAGGGCCACGCCCACTTCTGCTGTGTGGGCGAGGTCTGTACGGGTTGGACAAGCAGAAGCCCAGTGGAGCACCACAGGAGGCTTAGCCAACAAGTTAACAGATGGCAGTGGCCAGCTACATAACCACTTAGCTTCAGCTGCTTCATTGGTAACATCAAGGTATTCAGAATATCTCTAGGGAATTATGGTTGCCAAACCTACTGAAATAGGGGGTGGCAGGGCCCTCCCCGGCCAGCAGAGGTGAAGGTGCCCAATTTGAAAGACTATGGTGTGGAATGGCCTGTGTTTCACAGTATATCTCACACAGTAGCAGCTGTTTCTCAGCAGTGTTACATGGCAAAGGAAGAAGCCAGCCAGGATGGGTGATCCCTGGGCTGTTTAATATGCCCACAGGTCTGTCTGGGAACCTCTGGGGGTCAGAAGCGCAGGCATGCTGGCAAGCGTTCTGAAAATGCACACTCTTATCCTCTTCCTTTCCTCAGAGTTTCTCAACCTGAAACTGCAAGTTAACTACCTTCTGACTCTGAAGCATAAGATGTAGAGAAGCCCTGAACAAAGGGACACAGGCACCTCTATCAGGCCTGGAAGTTTCCAACCTGGGTCCTCCTCCCCAGACCAACACCAAGTACCTCACCTTCCACTGCATGTAAGACAAAAGCTCAGGAGGAAGGGAGGGGGACTGTGCTGCCCACAGCTATCAAGACTAAGGTCAGAGGCTTGGGGCTGCTCTGTTCGTTCCTACTGGGAAGGGTGGCTTGCAGAGATGGGAATTTTGTCATATGATGCCCTGGGTCTATCTAAGCAGGGGACAAGGGAGATTTTGTTTAAGATGACTGAAGCAGAATTCCAAAAGTAAAGTTTTCATTCCCTGGAGAGACTGCGCAATAGTTACCCTGTCCTCATGGATGGCTTGCACATTCGGACAGGGGTGCCAGCTTAGGTCATTTCCAAAGCTGTGCCACCACACTGGTCCTTGACCCCACTTACAATTAGTAATTCAGAGTTGGGCTGACCTTCCATTCTTTTCAACTCTTCCTGCCCCACCTGCTAGGGAACATATGGTTTTACTCTTTATGGGAGGTCCCATTTAATTCTAAAAAAATTAATATTATTTGTGTCCTCGTCTGAAGGATGTGTGTCATATGTGTTTAAAATTATGAGTTTCAAACCCAAGGGCAGGCCTTGGCCAAAAGAGAAAGCAAGGACCAAAGGTGCTTGGATAAATTAGAGGCACCCATCTGTTCCAGAAGTAAAGAGGAGCTGCAGTCATAGCTGTGTCCAAAGACTTTTCACCAGAACTCAGCAGAAGGACTGGGCAGCAGCAGGTGACACTGGCATTTTCCAAGAACTTAAGTTGCTGTGAGAATCAATCCCATTTGTAAAGAAACTGTCTTTCCTTCTGGGAATTAAATTGCTTGACTAGATTTTTCTTAAGTGAGTCATAAAGAAGTTCATAGAGAACCAGTGTTTCACTTTGTCCTACATTACAGACACTTTCTGGGCAAGGAGAATCATTGCCAGTAGAGGGGTGGCACAGCTGGCAGGAACAGGGGCTTGTACAAAGCTCAGTGTGGAGGCTGCGGCCCTGTGTTTCTTTTGAAGTACACAGACTCATGAGGGAAAAGACTATGGAAGTCCCACATGCTGCAAAAATAAAACCACTAAAATGACTCTTTAAGCTTTGAGTGGGAATATTCTAAGCGAGAGAAAATGTTTTATGCATCTACTTTTCAAGTTAGAAGCAGGAAACAGAAAACTATTTAGTATGAACAACAATTAAAAATAGACCTTATCCAAGTTGATGCAGAAGGGAGAGGCAAGATGGGAACAAATGAAGAGGGAGGCAGAAGGGGGGTCACAGGGAGCCCAGAGCCAGGCTGTGCACTGCGCAGGGTATGTGAACCTCCACTTTTCTTTGAAATTCATACTGAACAGGGGTCTTTCACCCTGGAACACAACCTGAAAACTTTCTTTTTCACACTGCAAAGCATTTTTGTAAAAGGTGAGTATATCCTCTATGGAGTTTCAGAAAGTAAAACTAGGGATTTAGAATCACTATCTGAGGGGCTGGGGAGATGGCTCAGTGGAATAAGTGCTTGCCTGGCAAGCAGAAGGGCCTGAGTTCAATCCCTGGTTCCACCAAAAAAAAAAAAAAAAAGCTAGAATTACTATCTGGGAATTTAAAGCAGAAGGGGCCACATGTACAATCAGGCCCCTTTGGGAATGCAGCAAAACCAACCAAAACAGTCAGAGAAACTATAAAAACAAAACATGAAAGGCCTCCACAGAGCTGGCGCCTGCATGGTGCAGGACCAACACCCACGCAGGTGTCAGTTCCAGAGGGCAGTGCTGCACAGCAGCCGAGACCAGGGACAACCAGGAGAAGAGTGCCAGAGGTGCTAAGGAGGAATCCAGTGGTGTTTTTTAGAGGTACAAAAGCATGTTTTATATTTTGGAACGTTTTCTGTCCAATATGTTTTATTTTCTTAAATTTGGTATTCAAAATTATGCTTCCTAGAAAGTTATCATGTTGAAGAACTAAATCAGTTATGACATTACCTTAAACACCTAGATTTTCAGCTAGGTTTGTAGTGGCAGATGTCTATAACCCCAGTGCTAGGACGTTAAGACAGGAGGATCATAATGAGTGTAAGGCTAGCCTTGGACACAGAGTGAGTTCAAGGCCAACCTGAGCTGTATACCAAGATCCTGTCGAAAGGGTCACAGCCTCTGGGTCTAAGAGGCCCTACCTACTCCCAGAGGATGTGGGCCTGGGGCACCCTGGGACTGCCAGAGATAAGAGGAGCAGGGGTCATGGAATCCAAACAGGAACTAGGGATGAAAAGCCTCAACATTGAAAATGCTCAGCAGGAAAACAAAAAAAAAGATGAAAAGGAGCTACATGCTAATAAAGGGGAGGCCTTGGCCATGCCTTGAAAAACTGCCAAATACTGGGTGCCTAATGGAAATCTAAGGACATTCAAAGTTGGGCAGCACATCCTGTGAGGAAGACGGAACCTGATGCATAGGCGTGGACAGCCACAGGCACTGATGAGAGAAGAGCATGCAGGAAGGTTTTGGGGGAGGCAAGACAACTCATGAAAAAGCTGAGGGAAAGGCAGTTGAGCCACAGCTTTCAGGCAGTTAGTAGTGATCCTCCTCGCCATGAGCATCATGGTGCCTTTTGCCTCATGCCCTAAATTGGGATGTTTTCCCTGAAGTTAAACACCTTCAGAAACACCTGCTTCCTAACCTTACCTGTTTGTGATGCACTATTGTAAGCCTTTTGATGTCACTGGTTTGCATGTGTCTCCTATTACAGCTTCTAACAATGTATTTCTGAACTAGACAATACCACTTTCATTAGCAGAATATGCCTACTGCATGGAAAGATGCTCATTACATATTGTGAAGTTAATAAAGCAATTTTAAAAAGAAAAAAAAAATCCTGTTTAAAAACAATACCAAAAAACCCCTCGATTTCCTAAGCAAAGCATGAACGCCCCAAAGTGAGGCATAAATAATTACATTATCCCAGGTAACTTCTACAGACCCTTAATATCATCTTAAATCAGCAGCCTCCATCTGCCCACTGAGATAAACCTCAGGAATCATGGAAATAGGGAAACTGGGGCAGATAGTCCAGGACTGGATTTGTGAACAACAGACATCTTGCCTGAGATGCCGAGGACAGCAGTGCTGACTCCTGTGAGCTGGGGGCGGTGCACGGTAAGGCTACCTTACCTCGATTATGCTGCAGAAGCACAATGGTGGGATTAACGATGGTGGTAGAGGGGTAGGCAGACGATGGCTTGCTAGCTGGGAGGAAGGCTTGGGGATCTGGTGTAGTATGGGAAGAAGAAACTTCATTTAGCAGAGGACTGGAACCCTGAAAAGAAAGCAAACAATGTAACTAACTATAAATGCACAAAAGCTAGAGTTTGTGGTTTTTGAAGAGAAGAAATCTAAAACTGTACAAAGATTTTAATTATAAAAAGCAATGTAGTCCAGAAGACATTTCATCATTAATTCCAGTTAGAAGCTTAATCTGGGATGCATACTGTCGCTTGTATTAGTAAGAGCAAAGAGAGGGAAGGTAAGTGCTGCTGACAGCCTCAGCACACCACTCATTGGTTGTACCTGGTAGTAGTTTGGGGCCAATCAGGTTACTGACAAAGCAAGTTCAAATCAAAGTAGAAGAACATGCAAAACCCATGCAATTCCAAATCCGATCCATGGATGAGAGCCAGTTTAATTGGTAAATCAGGGAAGCTTAGTACACTGTGTTGAGAAATGTGAAACAATAAGAAGACAAGATATAAGATGAGCTAAGAGCAAGGAGGAAGAACGGCGCTCTCAGGAGCTGCCCTCAGTTCCCCTCAGGCTTGCTTCTGATACCTGCTGTGACCCACTCATGCTGTAAGACACTTGCATTTTAATAATAAAGTGATAAAGATCCCTGAAGTAGAGATGCGTGAGAATCCTGACCCTAACAGCCTGAGCTCATGAACAGATTGGGGCAATGGCAGTCTCTTGAAACAAGTGAAAATAAGACCCCGAAATGTAGAAAGGGGACAGAGACACTTTCCTCCATCATAGCTATACATGTTGCAAAGTTTCTATTTTAGAATTACAAATTGCAAAGGCAAAAGGCATCCATAAATGGCATTAAGAACAAGATTTTGACAACTAGTCTTGGAGCAGTTACTATGCTCACTCAGGGCTCAATTACTCTGTACACACCTGCCAGACAAAGGCCATGCCTTCCCCGGTCACCACCCAGCACGATGTCCTGCCCACAGCAGGTGCTCAGCTAACACCAGCTACCAGCAAGAGCACAGCTGACCTAACAACCTGAGCAAGAGTACACAGGCCCATCAGGAGAAAAGGTGTGGGCCCCATACCTATGATAGTGCCTGCCACAAGCAGGGGGCTTCAAAACCGACTGCCCCAGTGAGGCTCTTTCTTCTGAAAGTTCTGCTGATGGTAATGAGAAGCAGCAGCAGTTAGGGACTAAAACATCAGGTCGAGACTTTCAGAGAGAGGCACAGTATGATTTTGTAGGTAAGTGCCTTCTCAACTCCTCCATTTAGAAGGTAGAAAATATTTACACTTTTCCTAATTCATCTCCACAATGACTTTTTGTTTGTTTTGGGTACCAGGGATCAACTCAGGGCTTTGTACTTGCCAGGCAGGTACTTATGCTGCTAAGCCACCTCCACAGCCCTTCCACCATGATTGATTTATTTATTTAATTTTTTTATGTATTTAGGACAAGATCTACAGGGTCTCACTACACTGACTGGACTCATGATCCTCAGTTTTCAGTCTCCCAAGCACTGGGATTACAGGCACATGCCCAGTCTCAATCGCCATCTCAGCACACCAGGGGGCAGGACTGGCATGGCATGCCAGAGATCAAATCCTGGTCCCTGCATCTGCCTGAGCAGGTGCTTTAGTCTGCTGAGCTATCTGGCAGGCCCTCTATAGTGATTTAATAGACTTATATGCCATAATTAAAACACTTCTGGAATATTCCCAATGAATCAAATATAAGACACACATTCTTTAAAGCATACATTCCCAAATGTTCACACAAGCACCAAACATTTAACAAATTTTATTCTGCATCCTACTTCTGAACATTACACAAACAGCTATTGACCAAAAAAATTTTTTAAATTTAAAAAAATAAAAATAAAAGCCTGAATGAATCAATAGCGTCCAATGAAAGAGGTATTGGAGTTATGTCTTGGACCCTGTCCATAGGGCCCTTTCTCTCCTTAACATTTCTCCTTCAGAGAAGAAGCCAAGCAGTTTCTTTCTTTCTAACCTTTGACTGCTGCCTATGGCCAACCCAGAATTTACCAGGCCAACTTCCAGGACATCTACACCAGGTTAATGAGTGCAGGGTCGAGACGCTGAGGACAGTGTCCCAACACATGGCCAGACTCAATGTGAAAACCTAGAGCCCTGCAAAATAAGAAACTACAGGGTCATAAAAAGCTACTTCCTCTGGTGTGTAAGTACACCAAAAAGTTTATATTACGGGCCACTTTTTTTTTTTTATGTATTTAGTACAGAGTCCACAGGGTCTCACTACACAGATTGGACTCGTAGTGATCCTTTTGTTTTCAGCCTCCCAAGTATGGGATTACAGGCACATGTGCCACCACACCCAGTCTTTACCAGCCACTCTTGAGAAATATTCTGTGCCTAAGGCAAGTTGCCTACATTTCCCCCAAACCAGAGTGGCTTCTAAATTCACCCAGAAGTTCAGCTTGGAGGGTGAGAGGGGTACAAGCTAGCATATTTCTCAACAGGAACTGAGCTGGACAGCTAAAGGCAGAAGGGTATTCAAGCCCCCAGCCTCACTGCAGAGCACTGCATCTAAGAAAGAAGCTTCTTCACTGCTTTCTGAATGAATGACCTCAGCTTACTAAGCCACTTGGGCCAGTTCTGTAGGCATGCCTCTTACACAGTGGGAATGTCACTGATCCTTCAGTTCCATCAGCTAAATCCATAACTCACAAGCACACTGGATCTCAAAACATGGTTCATGGGGCCCCAACACGGGACCCTCTTAAAACCAGCTGAGAATCTGAGGCCCCTCCCTAGATCCACTCCATCAGAACATCCAGGAGTACAAACTCGACCTCCCTGCCCACCCTCAGGTGTGCACTGACCTTGGAAACTGCTATGCTGGCCCCTAAGTCCACGGGAAAGCAAATGCCCTGACTTGCTCACAGTGCCCTGTGGTGCCTTGCAGAATGCTCAGAACGTTATAGGAACTTGGTAAGCAGCTGCTTTAGAGGGGCTCTGGCTCCTTTGCTAGAGCAAACCCTCAGAAATACAGCTAGTGTTTATTGGTCACATTCTCTGTGCCAACATCCAGTCCCACTGATCCCCACAACCCCATGAATAGACCCGCATACAGTATCTCTATATTTGAGCTTACACCAAAGTTCTTCAATTTCCAGAGTTCATAAGGAAAAAACAAAACCCAAATGCTTTGGCTGAACCTTTCTCTAAGCAACTGGGCTTTCCCACCTATGAAGGGAGTTACCCTTCTCACATTGAATGGGACTGGAAGGTGTCAGGGCCTCTAACTTCCTACAACCACTGGCTACTGGTATACCCTGGGCCACAAAGGTCCCTCAGCCTCCTCCCTAGGGGCTCTTGCATCTGTTTGTCTTTCAAAAACTAACATTTGTACAAGGCCTTTAAGTCCACTTCCCAAATGAAACCTAACTGCCTACTTCTGTTTTCACCCTGATCTTCCCCACTTCCGTTATAAAAGGGAATCAGCTTATTCACAACATCAATAGATGAGCAATCTCCTCCCCCAGGACCCTGCCATTCCCTGGTATCTTGTAGCACCACACCTGCACTGGCTTTCCTCATGCACTTCCTCAGCTCTCTCGGCTCTTCACATTTCATCTGTCTGGCCAACAAAGAGCAAAACTAAGCAAAGTAAAGGCTACAGATGTTTTCTCAGAGGGAAGACAAAGTTCTTTCAGGAAGACATGCACCCTCAATAGGACAAAAAGAGGCCCTCAGAGACTCGTGAATAGCCACAGATGACCCGGGGACGCACAAGGCAGGCATGCACTCAAGGGACAGCAGACACAAGTCCAGTCATCACACAAGCACAGCAACAGCCAGCACTTTCCTCAGAACTTAGTATTTCAGTGAGAAAGAGGGATTTACTGCCAGGAGCAGACATTCAGGAAAGCCGTGGGAAGGGAAGTCCAGCAAGCTTACGGTACTTGAAACAGCTCCCGTGAGGTCAGGCTTGGAGACGCTGTGGAGGTCCTCCAGTATGGGAGGGACCAGCGGAGGTGGTGGTGAGAAGGATGGTGGTGTCTGGCTAACAGGGGGAAGGGAGTCACAAGCACTGGCTGGCTGGCTGTGGTGGGGCCGCCTCTGCAGATGTGGGGGAATGAAATCATCTAGAGTCGGGAAGGTCAGAGGTGAGGCAGCAGGGGTGGTCACCAGGCTAGTGTGGACGCAGCCAAGCGGCTCCAGAGATGCTGGAGGTGTGGCAGTGCCTTCTCGCCCTCTGTCAGTATTAACCAGGTAGAGAGGAACAACTATTACCTCAGGCTGAGCCGGGCTGGAGGAAGTGGCATCCTGTGGGAAATAAGGGGGTCGTTATGTAAAGGGGTACGGCAGGGAAGAACGGATTCCATATTTAAACAGTTGCAAGTGGACATGCAGTGATGTACTCTGAGAACTATTTAATCAGTGCCCTTTCCTCAGAGTACACGAGACAGTTGGGGCAGGCCAGCTGGCCTCCGGACACTCCATGACACAGAGGGAGCTCCGTCCAAGTTTACTTTCCATCCATCTATTTTTGAATTCTTTTAACACTTAATGAGAGAGAAAGAGAAGGAACAAGAGAACAGGCAGGCAGGCTGTGTTGAGCCCCACAAAACCGCTGCAGAACCTGGAAGCCTGGAAGCAAATACAGTTTCTTTGGCACCCTGACGTAAAATCCGAACACCACTTTATCTCACCACATTACTAGTCCATGTCCTGGCATACTTTCGTATTTACAGAAGAGATTGTGAGGAACACAGACAGGGTCTATGTTTAGAAAGAAAGATCCAGGTTCAAGCTGCAGCAGTATTAATGAGGAGAGGGTGGAGAGGAGGTCCTCAGAGCACAGCAGCTGCTCACATCAGCTTCAAAAGCAACAGTGCGGAAGACACACAAACATTCCTAATTTCTTGCCTTGGCTGGACAACGTGGCTGCAAAAGGTAAATTTCTTTGCTCTTCTGTGTTTCAGGATCAGAAGTGACCTGGGGGCCTAGCACGGGCCATCTCACTGCATCTGGAAACAAAGCCCAAGTCCCCCAAGAGGGACTCCCACCACAGTTACCAGCATCTCTAGGGCTGTCAAATGATAGCTTGGAAAGGTCAGGAGGAGGAACAGGGGGTGGTTTTCCTGTGCTGGCTGTGCAGGAGATAAGGGTAGGAGCTGGTGCCCGGGTGCCTGCAGCCTCTGAGGGAGTGCTTTTGGCCAGGTCACGTGCAAAGTGAGAGGAGTTTTCCAATGCCGCCCGGCAAATGTTATTGGATAAACAAGGTACATATAAGCTGCTGATCTTTTTATTTCCAGTGGCTACATGATGAGGGTTAGAGCTCACATTCTTATTAGGAACTAACCTGGTGGCTGCATAGTGGCACTGGGGTTTGGACAAAGCATTGGAGAATGTGGAACCCGGAAGCAAGGGACCAGAACACACTGCATCTTTAAGAGCTGGTGTAGCTGCCAGGGGGACAGAGACAGGCTGGGATTGTGAGGAGGGTTGTGAGGGGTTCTGCTGGCTGGGGGTGCTGAATGGGACGTATGGCTTTGGTGAGCTCATGTATAGGGAGCTTCTATGGCTACCACAGACAGCGGGGGTCTGCCGTGCAAAGCACCCCTCTGAAGGGAGAGGAGGGTGTGGAGAGAAAACCTTTAGTAGAATTTTTAAGATAGGATACCAAAACAAGGAAAAAAGAAACAAAGAGAAGAGGAGATGAAAAGAAGGGTGACCATTAGAAACAACAGTGTAACATGATCTGAAGACATTTATAAAAACTTTTTTTTGGTGGAACCAGAGACTGAACTCAGGCCCTGAGCCTTCGTCCCAGCCCGACAATAAAAACTCTTCATACATTAAAGCAAATCCTCAAGCTGGTCTCATTTCGTGCCTACAGTTGTCCTCTGAGCCAAGCCAAGGACTGGCTCATACTCACCTGGAAAGGTTGGCCTGACTCACAGCCCAGGGTAGCCAAGCTAGCCTGAGGCTAGCTATGCCACCTTCGGCACCGTCTCCAGTGACCTCCTTATTCCTGAATGCCCAGGGAATGAATGCCAAGGGAACAAGGCCCAGGTCCTGCCGTTCCCTCAAATCAGAGCTTCCTCAAGACTTTTCTCTTAGAGGCTTTGCTTTAAAATTTGAAGTTCATTAAACTCTTTTGAGTGCCTTTCATTTTTTTTCTTTCAGGAAAAGAATAGTTGAAAGAACTGTACTCTTTTTGTATTTATAGGAAACAGATACCTTTACTGAGCCACTAAGGTTTAGCCCTCAATTCCACAGGCATAATAAATTAAAGCTCACCAAGAAGAGGACAGACAGTAAGAAGTCTGATGCATGTGTGCTCTCTCTGGGAAAAGAATCTGATGGAGATAATCATTAAAGTGAAGGTGCTGGGGATGAACCTCAGTGGCAGAGTACTTGCCTAGTGTGCACAATGATACTGGGTTCCATTCCTAGAACCACTCAAAGAAGAAAAAGAGAAAAGCAGAAACCAGCCATGAAATTAAAAGCATCTAGTTCATAGTTTCTCAGAAAAGGAACCAGCTAATATGCTCATAGATGTGGGGGAATGAAATCATCTAGAGTCGAGAAGGTCAGAGGTGAGGCAGCAGGGGTGGTCACCAGGCTAGTGTGGATGCATTTCGGCTTATGGGATTATACTATGCCTAGCCGTCTAATTCCAGCTTGAGTCAACCTACCACTACACACAGAGAATCTATCCTGGAGAAGGACGATCAATTACAGTGCAACCCCAGAGCTACGCGTGCTGGTTCAGAACTACAGAGCCGGAGATCAGCAGCACTCTTCCATGGTCTCAACAGCACAGGGTGCCAACAGGCAGGGTGACCCTCCAGACCGAGCCTCTTCACCCAATCTGTAGCTCAACTGGGCATAAGTCTGTGAGCTGAAGAAAGCTCACACTCCTGGAAGTTCTTCACAGGCTTCTATCTTTACAGATAATCCAGTACTAGAATAATCTAGTAGGAACAGGTGAGAATTTTTTTTTTTTAATGAATGTGGCTCAGAATATCAACCCAGACACAGTAAATAATCTATCCTTTAGATTTTCCTAAAACATCCTCTAGGTTGTAACTCAGTTTTCATGTTATAAATAATCTAAGTGGACCATTTGGATATTCTCAACTAACTCAGTGCCTGTCCTGTCCTCACTATGTCCAAAATGGTACCAGTAGAATATTGCCACATAGACCAGACAAAAGTACAAAACAATCAGCTCCTTCTTGGTGCACAGCAAGAACAACACCTTCTAGAAAAACTCACTTGGTTCAGGCACTTGCAATGGAACTTTGGGCACGGTTATGGTCAAAATGATGCTCCCCAAAACAAAACACCAGCACTAGCATGCACCAGAGAGACTGCCAGGAAAGCTGATCATATTGAGCATTAAGTAGAAGACCTATTTGACTGGGGTTGAGATTTACTTTTACTTTGAGTTCACATATCTTGCATGAGATTTCTTCTTGTCCAAAGACAGAAATCAGTTTCAATTAGTTTTCAACTCAATTTGCTATGGCCATTAATGGTGCCAGGGCCCTATGACATCAATCAGGCAAGAGCCTTCCCAGGCTGTCACCCTGTAGAAGGGCCTCTTCCCTAGTGTTCACAGTCCTCTCAGAGCCAAAGGACTTCCTGTCATGGCCTTCTTTTAACCCTAAAGAGGAGGGAGGTCAAAGGAACTACTTTTTGTTTTGTTGTAAACACGGTGGGAACCTGACAGGAAGTTTGTATTTCTGCCCAGCTGGCTACTACTGAGAAATTACACTTCTTTCTTAACAGGTAGATCAGTGAAAAATTTTTTTAAAAAATGAGGCTTCCTGAAAAATTTGGTTTACAGTTTAGACAATCTGAGGAACTATTCCACTTCCACTGTAGACAAGCATGATGACAACAAAGTTACAAAGAAAAAGTTGGCTCGCTCTTCCTTGAAGCGGGCAGGGCAGGAGGTCCAGGCTTACAGGACACGGTACGTCTGGTCCATGGGTCACCTAAAGCTTAATTCACAGCTATACAGGGTTGAGAGTGCTCTTCAGCTAAAACCAAGTAGGGCCTGGCCCGGCCAGCCCAATGTAACATGGATCTATCTTTCTCTTTGGCACTGGGGGCTGAGCTCAGGTCCTTGCGCCTGCCAGGCAGGCGTTCACACCGCTGAGCTACATCCCCAACTGCCATGACTTTTTCAAAGTCAAAACGTACTTATAAATCTGATAATGGCTACACATTCAATAAGTCATATTTGCATTCAGAAAATATAAAAATTAATATATGGTCTAAAGGTTCTTGAAATTTCATTGACCAATTTTACACTGATACACAGAATAAAACTAAAATATTAGCCATTTACCACACTCCCATTAAGAAGTCTCACTTAAAAAAAAATTGAGTGGCAGATAAAAAGATACCCAATTTAAGATGCTGAGCCATGAGTGGTGGCTCACACCAGTAACCCCAGCATTCTGGGAGGCTAAGGGAGAAGGGTCACAGGTTTGAGCCCAGCCTCACCAACTCAGTAACTTAGGGAGACTCCATCTCAAAATAAAATATTTTTAAAAGGTGGAGTGATGGCTGAGGCTGTATCTCAGTGCAAAGACCATTCCAATCTCCAGAACCACTAAAAAAAATAAAATAATTTCCTTGAGGGCAACATTTGTTAACACAGTGATCTGAACACAACGGAGGATGCAATACAGCTATTGTAAGCAAACGTATCTAGAAGGAATTTCTCCTTACTCCTTGTGAAAAAGAGTAGCAGTGGTACCTTGTTTCAGGAATGTTTCTGCTTGCAAACATTTTGGGTCCCAAACAGAAGCACTTGGCAAGATTCTAGTTTTGCTTGCAAACTCTGCAGTTGGTAACAAACATGACCACAGCCATCTTGCCCGCACAGACACAAACATAGCCATCTTTTCCAAAATCATATAACAGATTAAGTCCATACACCCCAGCACCACTGTATTCACAAAGCCAAAAGGCATGACTGAGTTAGCCTATGAGCTAAGTCAATGACGACAGAAGGCATTGTGCTTCCACAGTTCCTCTGAATTCATCAGCACTGCTTTCTTATCGGATCAGAGCCAATTGTGTCCACTGCTGAGATGGCCAAGAAGGAAGCATGACTGCCACAGGCAGCACATTTGACCATTCAAAAAGGTTTCAGAAATGGGGAAAGTGAGGCAAGTCATTTACAGACAAGTCCCCATGCCTGGCGAGAAGATCAGAAGGCCAGATGCATTCACAGCGCTAGTTCTAATGGGGGTCTCTGGATGCAAAGGCTGCACTCCAAAAGAAAAGTCACAGCAGGGCTGGGAAGCCTAAATGGTGCTGTGTCACACACAAGGCAGACAAGCCCCACACCAGCTTGAGAAGACAGAGGTGTGTGTGGGGGGTGGATGATGTCTCTGACTTGGCTTCACTGCAGGGACCATAGCAATGTTATGTTCTAATAGGCAGGAGGCAAAGAATCACTAGAGAAGAGGGGTAGAAAGTGGACAAGATCCATGGTAATTCCTGGTTTCTTCTGAGCTCTAGGTACACCTTCAGAGGGAAGAGCAAGAAAGAGGACCACAACAAGAACATGTTCCTGCAGGTGTCAGTACAGTAGGTCCCTGATTTACAAATGTTCAGGGCGCAAACCTTCATCAGTTTACTGTGTAAGACTCCCTTTGCGGTATGACGAACAAATCTGACATACAACATGAATGTTCTTCCAAAACAGAACTCAGAGACTCACTGTAGCACCACTTTCTGTACAAGAAGTCACCTTCCATGGAAGTGACTGCTCTATGTAAAAATATTCTTCATAGATCACCTGAACTGTAATACTGTCTATCCTTTTCATCAAAGTGGCAAAGTACCAATAGAAAAGAAAAGGAAAAAAGATTAGGAAAACTAGCTAGGAGAAAAAGCCTAAAGGAAATTATCCCCACTCCAAGTTGTACAGCCTTGGGTAATTTTCTGTTGTAGGGTAGAACTGGGATGTATAAATGAGGTACACTGCCATAACAACTTCTATCTGTAGGGTTGGGTTCTTGGATTGAGGGTCCGGCCATAGCTACATGATAACAATCTGTGAGGACACAGTTGCTTGAACTCTCAGAGCTAAATCTAGAAAATTAATGAAGGAAACACAAGAAGCACTCTCCTCTTGAATATTACATTCTGAAGTGTTTTATAAAAATAATCTCAGACATTTTCCTACTTATTCAATCTAAATGCATTTTCTCTTTCAGAGCATTTCCACACGCATATCAGACCTAGTTCCTAAACCCTGGCAGAAACCAACGTCATCCCACACCTCAGCCCCATCCTCATCCTGCAGTGGATTAAAAGCTATCTTCACGATCATCTGAGCACGTAGGAAGTCACATGTCTAGGTTAAAAAAAAAAAAATAGTAAGCAAGTACCACAAACTGACTCCCACCCTGCCAGTGGGCACGTGCCTACCTGGGGCTTGTCGGCTGGGAGGCTGGGATGCACACTTCTGTAGCCTTTGGCAGCAAGTGAAGAGGGCTGGGCATTCCCATTGGCATCAGCACGGGAAGAAGGCCTCCACTCATCTAAGAGATTAGGGAATAAATAAATAATTAAATAAATAAATAAAACCTTGTCACTCACAGGGAACATGCCCTGGCTCCCCCTAATTCAAGGGTCCCTGTTAGAAAGCAGGCACAGTAAGAATGAGAGCAAAGCCATACCTGCTGAAGAACTCTCTGGCTCCAGACCTATGTGTGGGGCAGAAAGAAGGACAAGAAGAAGGAAAAGCAAAACCAATGAAATAGTTACATTTTCAGAAACAAGCATGAGCTACGCACAAGCATGAAAACCCAGTTCCCTGCTGTCTGACACAAAGTGCCCTCAGTCACGATGGCCTGATTACCATAGGAACCCACTCTAAACCATGATGTGCTCACTGGCACTGACCTTTGAAAACACAAGGCTCACATTCACAGGAATGAAGAAACAATTGTGCCTTGACATTCTCATTTTACAGACAAAAAGGCAATAGAACACTCGACTGCCCAGCCCTACTACCTCTCATTCCCTTTCCCGAAGCCAGCTACAGGCTGAGTGACCGCTCCTTGAGAGAAGGCTAAGTGCTGGACCCTGGAGCGGAAATGGCAAGGTCGTACTGCTACGCTGAACCTGATTAAGCCCAGGGGTATCCGTTGTGATATATATTAGTTCTGATATGTTTTTATGGGTTCTTTTTCTGTCTGCTCTTCTTCCCATTAAATGAGCCAACAAATATTCAAAATCTAATCACCCTTCCTGAGTATTCATTATGCTACATGTCAGCCTTTCTCTCCCAGTTTGACCCACCAGCAGCTCAAGAATAGAGCCCATGGCTGTGTGTGCAAGGGACAGGGCAGCTAGACCTCAGTTCAAATCCTGGCTCCATGAATGGACACTGTGATCCTGAGCAAGCTAAAAGCCTCAACTTACCAGGGATAATGATATACCTGCTTGATTCATGTTGTTTTAAGAATTAAAGGACCTACAGCATGTGAACGGCTTAGCACAGTGCCTGGCAGCACTCATGAATGCTTGGCATTCATCATCATCATCTTTTTTTTTTTTTTGTGGAACCAGGGATTGAACTCACGCCCTTGCACTTGCCAGGGAAGTGCTTATTCCACTGAGCCATCTGCCCAGCCCCTGTCATCATCTTCTATATCGCCTCTGTCTCTACAATTTTTTTTAAATTTTTTTTTCTTTTTTACTTTTTTGGCAAAACCAGGGATTAAACTCAGACATTGAACTCAGGTCCTTGCAGTTGCCAGGCAGGCACTTATTCCACTGAGCCATCTCCCCGGCCCATCTCTATGATTCTGTGTCCTCCATCTTGCCCAGGGCTCCACCACCTTTCCTATAAAAGTCAGATAACAAATATTCCTGGTTTAGTGGCTGTCTGGTTTCAGTGACAGCTGAAAAACTAAGCATCCCTCATCTGCAGACGTGAAATGCTCCAAAATCTAAAACTCTGGGCGCCAACATGAAGTCCTAACTAAAAAGTTCCACGCCTGACCTTATGTGATAGACTGCAGTCACCAAGTGCACCAAAAGTACTGCATAACCTGACTGTGATACTTGGGGCTGCGGTTCAGTGACAGAGGGCCTGCCTTGTCTACAGGATGCTCGCTCCTCATCACCATATAAATGCAAACAACCAATTACCAGAACAAATAATGGTAAGATAGTATTTCCATTGTTAAAAAGCTTCCAATTCGTATGTCTTGGTTACTTACCTCTCACTACTGGGACAAAATACCCAACATGCCAAGTTATAGAAGGAAAGGTTTATTTAGCTCACAGTTGGTGGGGGTTTCAGTCCACACTCAGCTGGCTCCACGGGAGCGAAGCATAGTGCATAGCCCAGCAGTCATGGGGGCAGAAAACAGTGAAACAGCAAGAGCAAAAAAGGGAGGAGCAGTGGGCGCAGCCACAGCAGGAGAGGCAGAGAGCAAGCCGCTCCCTCCCTTCCATACGTCGCACCCAGGCTGCCCCCAGGCAGAAGGCAGCACTCACACCCATAATCCCAGCACCAGACCATGAATTAATCACAGCCTCTAGAAGCCGCTGTAAGACTGTGAGGCTTCGCAGGGAGAACTGGACAGAAACCACAACATATAAGGTACATATAAAGCACAAATTTCTTCTTTAGGCTTCGGACTTTGTTTAACATGTGCTATTATTTCTAAGCAAATATTTCAAATCTGAAGGGAAAAAAAAAACTGAAATCCAAAATTTTCCCATCTCAAGTACTCTGAATAAGGGACATACAAGCTGTTGCCGACTCCGTCATTGCAGAACAAGAGTGAGTGAGTGGTCATGGCTATATTCCTATATCCTTTTATTTATGGGCCTTAAAATTCAAATTTCATATAATTTTTATATGATATACAATGCCATCCTTTTGAATTTTCTATCATTTAAAAATGTAAAAACCCATTCTTATCTTTTTTTTATTTTTTCAAGAGTACAAAATAAAATTGAACAGAAAAAATTACAAGTGATACAGAATTTCACTTAACTACTTAAAGTAATATGAATTGCACAGTATTTGGTATAACAGTTATTCATATTACTAGATATATGCATGCAAAATTGAAAGAAAAAACAAATGTATAGAAATTAAGACAAAAAGCATAAACAATTGAAAAAAGAGGAAACAAATTAAAGCAATATCTGCTCCTTTCCATAGGCCAGCAGAAATGCACAGTACAGTTGTCCAAACCACCCTGTTTACATACATCGATCTCTTTCCTCCACTCCCTCTCCTGTCCTTCTCCTCAACTCAGTAACTCTTTCCTTTTGAATAAGTTCATTCCCTTTTGTGAATATCTATTGTACCCTTCAGATTTTTTTTTTCCAGTTCTCAAACTGAGGAGATAATACAATATTTGCACATGTAGGTCTGATTTATCTCAGTTTAAGAGTATGTTTAGTTGCATCCATTTACCAACAAAAGGTTCAAATTTATCCTGTTTTGCAGCTGAATAATACTCCATTGTGTAAAAATACCACAACTTCTTCATCCATTCTTCAGGGGATGTGTATCTGGGTTGTTTCCAGGATTTAGCTATGACAAATTGCACTGCTATAAACATTGGCTGCACATATATCACTGTAGTATGAGGTTTTCAGTTCTTCTAGAAAAATACCCAGGAGAGGTATGGGCTTCCCAATCCAAGCTTTTAAAGGAATCTCCACACTGACATCCATAGTAGTTCTACGGGTCTATGCTCCCACCAACAGTGCAGGAGCGTTCCTTTTTCTCCATAGCCTCTCCAGCTATTTGTTATTGGATGACTTCTTGAAGTTAGCCCTTCTTTCTGGGGTGAGATGGGATCTCAGTGTTGTTTTAATTTGTATTTTCCAAATGACCAATGATGTAGAACATTTTTTGATCTATTTACTTATTTGTATTTTTTTTTAATCTGAGAAGTATATATTCATCTCAGATATCCATTTTTGGATTGGATCTTTGAATCTGGGGGGGGTCTGATTTTTTTTTAATTCTTTGTATGTTCTACATAGAAGGCCTTTGTCAGAGGGATAGTTGGATATAATTTGTTCCTAATTTGTGGGTTTCCTTTTACTCTGCTCATTTGCTTTGAAGTGGAGAAACTTTTCAAAAAGATGTCAGTTGTTGATTCTTTGATCCATTTATTCTTTGTATTGTTTTCTTCAGTTCCATTGCATTAATTTCTTCTCTAATCTTTATAATTTGGTGCCTTCTTTGGGCTTTGGTCCTGACTTGCTTTTCTTTTTCTAGGAGCTTGAGGTACAGCATAAGATTGTTCACTTGGGTTTGTTCTATTTTCCTAATGTGCAAATTTATTGCTATAATATTTTTCTTAAGACAGCTTTCATTGCATCCCATAGGTTTCATTAAGTTGTATTTGCAGTTTCCTTTGATTGTAAATATTTTTTAATTTCTTCTTTAATTTCATCTGTAACCCACTGATTGTTTAGGAGGCTACTTAATTTCCATGTGTTTATGGTGTTTTTGTAGTTTCTTCTGTCAATAATTTCCAGTTTTATTACACTGTGATTAGATAGTATGCATGGGATAATTTCAATTGCTCTGCATTTACTTAAGGTGCTCTGTGCGCTAATATGTGATCTATTTTGGAGAATATCCCATGTGCATCTGAGAAGAATGAGTATTCTGTTGTTGCTTGGTGAAACACTCTGTAAAGGTCTACCAAGTCAATTTCTTAATAAGGTTAGTTCTATTATTTCTTTGCTAATCTTTTGCCTAGTTGATCTATCTCTTTGTGACAGTGGCATATTACATTCCCCCATTTGATTTTTCATGTTTGTTAAAAATCTGTCTTAGGTATGAGAATGCCCCCACATTGGATGCATATATATTTACAATTATTATCTCTTCCTCCTGCAGTTTTCCCTTAACAAGTATGTAGTAATCTTTATCTCTTTGGATGATTTTTTAGTTTGAAGTTGATATTGTCAGCAACCAGTGCAGCTATCCCTGCTTTTTTTCTAATTTCCTGTGGCATGGAGGATTATTTTCCATCCTTTGACTTTTAGTCTCTGAGTTTCTTTTGAGTTAAATGTGCTTCTTGTATGCAGCCTACTGTTGGATTTTTTTTTCTCTTAATCCATCTGTTAGTCTGTTTGTTTTGATTCATAAATTGAGGTGGTTGACATTGATGGTTATAACTCATACTTACTGACTTATCTTTGTCATGTCAATTTGCTGTTATAGGTTAACCTTTTCCTTCTTTGTAATTACTTGGCCTACTTGGTGGTTCCTTTCTTGTTCTTCTTGAAGCAGTGATCACTTCTGTTTCTTTCTACAATATCTGTTAGTACCCTGTAGAGTTGGTTTGGTAGCCATGAATTTCTTCAATTGTTCTTTGTCATAGAATGATCTTATTTCATCACTGAACTTGATAGACAGTTTTGCAGGTTACATTAATTGGATTGGAAATTCTTTTCTTTCAGGACCTGAAAGACTTCACTCCAAACTCTTCTTGATTTGATGTTTTGTGTTGAGAAATCTGCCATGATTGTGAGGGGCTTTCCATTGAAGGTGACCTATTTCTTCTCTCTAGCAGTTTTTTTGTTTTTTTTTTTTAATACATTTAGTACAAGATCTCATTACACAGATCAGACTCGTAACGAGCCTCCTGTTTTCAGTCTCCCAAGTGCTGGGATTATAGCTTTGTGCCATGCCCACTGTTAATCGCTGTCTCAGTGTGCCCCAGGGGCAGGGGCAGCACAATATGCTGGGGATCAAACCCCCAACCCTGCATCTGTCTAGAAGCTTTTAATATTCTATTATTTTGCTGAATTTTTCAGATCTTGATTATTATGTGTTTAGCTGTAAATTTATTCTGATTATGGCTGTGTGGAGTTCCATATGCCTCACTTATGTCAGCTTCATTTCTCATGTTTGGAAAATTTACTGCTAGTACTTCTGTAAGTAGTCTTTTTATGTAATTTGTGTTGTCTTGCACTGCTTCATTGACACTTATTATTCTTATATTTCCTTGCATCATCTTGTAGTTGATGAACTGATTTTTCCTGGTTCCTTATTAGTTTTAAGAGCTCTTTTATTTCATATTCATTAGCTGCAACACTGTCTTTGGAGTCTGAAAGTTTATCTCCAGTTTCATTCAAGCAGTTTTTCCAGCTTTCAATGGAGTTCTTATCTGTTTCATGCATTTGCGTTCTTTCCTATATTGTTTATTCAGCATTTTCTATTCTCTATTTTTCTATGTCTTCTTTAGCTGTGCTGAGCAATTCTTTCATGATTGCTGTCCTTTCTTTTTTGACCTGAGAGATTATTTCTGATCTTATTTCTTCTATAGCATAATGGCTTGTTTCTTTATTTCAGTTGCTATCATTTCAGAGATTTCAGATGTGTGATTTCCAAGTTCTTATATGTTATTATCTCCTTGACTTGTTCCAGATGGGCTACCAGATTCATACTGCCTTCTTGCTCCTGCATTTTGGCATTTTTCAAGCTCCCAGTAATCACCCAAAGTCCCGCAGGCTGCCCAGAGTCCACTAAAGTTCTTAAGTAGCGCCAGGAAAGCTCCACACCTGCACGCATGGGCCCACAGACTGCAGCTCTCCTACATTTCACAAGCTACTCAAGAGTCCTCCTCAGTTCTTAAAAGTTTGGAGCGGCACCAGCAGGAGCTGCATACCTGTGCATCAGGGGCTAAGGAAGGTCAGGGCCTACCAGAGTCCCAAAGGTTGCCCACAGTCCTCCAAAGTTCCTAAATGGTGCCCCTATTCTCACCTTAAAGGCTGTAACAAATGCCCGCATGAGCTATTCATTCCCAGAGATGCTAATGCCTAGTGGAATCAATCCTTTACTTCCTCCTCCATCTGCATCTGCTGGTCTCACCATATGCAGACACACAAACATGGCTTATAGTGCAGCTGTCATAGCCCAGGCCTCTACTGTAAAGTAGGTCTCTGAGGACTAGAGATAGGCTTTCTCCAGTTAAAGCTCAAGTTGACATGTACAGACATTTACTGATGTAGTAGTAGCACCTTCTACTGCTACAATTTTGCACCTATTTAGCACTTACTTTAGTGTTCATGCCAACTCTATGAGGTAGATAACCATCCTACTCTATGAATAGAACAGAGGGATGCCAACTGACCAGTCCAAACTCACACAGTTTCATGCATGAGTGACCAAGCAGTCAGCCCAGGTCTCCAGAGACCAAGGGCAGCGTCCTGGCCACACCAACAGCTGACATTCACCCCATCAGCCACCAAGCAGAAGTGACATCAGAATCACAGAGAACACTTGTTAAAATACATGTCACTGGAATCCATTTCCAATGTTCCCGACACATGAGGCCCGAGACTGCATATTTTAAGAAGTTCCCAGGTGACCCACAGTATGCAGGTGATCCACAGTTTGAAAACCACTGACATAAGCCACATTAAAAAAAAAAAAATCCTTATTCTAGAAAACTAACTGTATCTACCCCCATTCTAAACCACAATTTTTACAAAGTGACTCAGTTATATATTGTTTTATTGGCTCACCTGTTCATATTTGTGCTGCTCCCTTACAGACCATGCATACTTCTTCTCTCCCCACAACCAGAAAGCTGAGGAATGTAAAGGTCTTGTGTTTTGCTCACATGACTACCGTGTACTGGCTTATATGACCAGAGGCAAATTTGCGAACCACACACACAAAAAAATTTCTTTCCTCATCTACATAATATAATCCTTAGCCCAAATCATTCTCACGGGACTACCAGAGATGGAGTAAACACATTTAATGTTCACTGATGCTTTCTTGCAGATGCCTGGCCCAGAAAAACTCTTACACCTGGCAGAACCTTGAACACAGGTGATACACTGTGACAACCTCTTCCCCTACCCTTTTCCTTATCCATATATATATATACATAATCATTGGATGAGTTTTGACTTATTAATACATTTGTAAAACCATCACCTTAATAAAGATAATAAATATCTCCATGATAAAAAAATAGTAAACTGTGTATTAGAGAATTTAAACTTACCCAAAAAAGGGCCTGGCCTTTTCCCTCTGCTTCTGGGAAGTAAGCACTGAGCCCTTTGGACACCTCACACCTGATAGGAAGGTCTTCCTTTGTCTGGGGGCTGGAGTCACACTGATAATGGGTTTGGGATGAGCGCTTTGAGGAAACAAGAGATTCACCTCCTCCTGGAGACTAAGATGGGCAGTAGAGCAGCCTGTGCCCCGGAGACACACAAGCCCTGGACACTGAGGCACAAGCCCCCTGACTGGCAACCCTGGGAGCATCCTTTCAGATGCTGAATATGTGTCCTGCCTTCTTGTGGGGAGGGCTGTGGGGAGCTCTAGCAACTCCTCAGACTTCATGCTATGCCTCTCTCTCTTAGATGATTGCAATCCCCATCTTTTCCCTATAATAAACCATAGCTATCAGTGTAATACCTTGCAATGACTTACTAGAGACCTTCAAGCATGATCCTTGAACCAGAATCCCCAGAATTTGCAGTGGTCAGAAGTGAGGGTGCCCCCTTGTGGGGACTTTTCCTCTGGCATGTCAACTGGCCTTCAGATTTGATTTGGGGCAAAGGGGTTCTGATAACTGGGTCAAGGGTCAAGGAATCAGTGTCAAGTTTTTCATGATGTCTTTTGATACAGCCAATCTGGAGAGCAAGCATGACAGTCTAGCCAGAATACATTTGTAAAATGTATTCTGACAACCCAGAGGAAATGGGTTGTCATAGGCCCAAGAAGCCTTATGCCAAAAGTTAATTGTATGGGCATGGGGAGATAGCTCAGTAGAATAAGCACTTGCCTGGAAAGTGCAGGGTCCTGAGTTCAAACTCCAGTATCGCAAAAAAAAAAAAAAAAGCTAACTGTGCAGTACATAATCAGGCAGTGAAGACTAGGGCCAACACACAGAATCAATGCAATGTAAGGGCTAACCTAGACTTTCGCATTTAAATCAAAACACAGGAGAGGATATATGAAAGTAAAGTCCTTAAGCTATGCCAGACTGGAACTTGGTGCTGCACCCACTATCAATTCAGGTTCCTCCTCTCCTCTTGAGCAAAGGATGCTGGTGACCTTGCTCTGACCCTACACGGTCAACACCCAGATGCAGTAGTAGGTAATGGGAACAGGAAACAGCCCAAGGTGGTTTAGGCTTCTCCTTGCAATAGGGAGTTAGCACTAAGGTTACTAGCACTCTTCTCAGATGGCGATAACCCAGAACTTGAGGGTCCTCAGAGGTCAGCACAGTGGGCAAGAAACTATGATCCTGGACCTAGGGTCCAGCTGCCACTTGAAAGTAGATGTCTAAAAAGTGAGTTTAAAATGTGTATCTCTAGGACTAAAGCACCTGCTTAGGCAAACGCGGGGACTGGGGCTTGATCCCTGGCACTTGATGTGCAGCACCAGCCCCATCCCCAAGATGGCCTGAGCTGGCCAGAGTCCAGGCATGGTGGCGCACACCTGTCATCCCAGAAATGAGGGGTTGGGGGAACGGGAGGATCACTATGAGTCTGAGCTGCATAGTGAGACCCTATAACAACCAAATACATTAAAAATAAAAACTAAAAATAAATTTAAAAAATAAACTGGGTATCTCCTAGGACTCTCCACCTTTCACTCCAGCTCAGGAGAAAATTCCATTTGCCTAAAATTCACTTAGGCAGATGGCTCCCAAATCCATACCTGGGACTCCAAATTTCCAAAGGTACCTCTCACCAAGAAATTCAAAGTGCCTAAATATGAACATTCCCTTTGACCCCTTTTACAAATTCTCCATCTTCATGAAGGCCACAGTTATTCTCCTAGAAAACCTGGAAAGATACTTGCTGGTTACATGGAGGCTTATCTCTCCTTGAGCCCTGTCATCTCATCCAGTTCCACCCATGTCGCCCAACTGTACAATCTTGAATTTATCCACAGTCAATGTCACTCATAGTTGCACCAAGTTAATTTTCAGCTTCCCAAGGTCAAGGAGCACTTGGGACATTGAGACTTGGACAGTATCTCTCCCATGTCCCTGTACTTTATATGGGCTTCAAAATCCCTGGGACTTATAGCCAGAAGGCAGGCGGGGCACCACAAGCCCTTGCTAGACACTTGTTGCGAAAGATCACCTCTTGCCCTCCCCTCAGCACCTAGACGTACTCTTTTTTTTTAATCATTGATTTATTGTTTTATCTATTTCTTTGGTATGGGTCTCACTACGCAGCTCTGACTCTTAGTGATCCTCCTGTCTCAGCCTCCCAAGTGCTGGGGTTGAAGGAGTGCGCCACCATGCCCAATTCCAGTGGCCAGCATGGATCCTTGTGCTTTCCAGCCAGATGCTTAGACCACCAAGCTCTCTCCCCAGCCTCCTTCTCCCCTTTTTCTTTCTCCTTTCTCTCCATTTCTCACCATAGTCTCCAGTGAGTTGCTCGGCCCAAGGCACACAGGAGATGCTGAATGAATGCATGCTCATTTAAATTAATTTCAACTTACCAGAGGAAAATAATTTACTGTAAGATAAATACACTGATAATCTCTCAATTTTTAAACAACTTGGTAAAGATTTGAAGAAATGACTTTGAACCAAATTTCTTTTTTTTTTTTTTTTTAATGTATTTAGTACAGTGTCAACAGGGTCTCACTACACAGATTGGATAGTAATGATTCTCCTGTTTTCAGCCTCCCAAGTGCTGGGATTACAAGTATGTGCCACCACGCCTAGTCTCAGTCAATGTCTTAGCACACCCCAGGCGCAAGGCCTGCATGCCATGTGGTGCCAGGAATCAAAGCCCAGTCCCTGTGTCCCCCAAGCAGGCATTTTAATCTGCTGAGCTATCTAGCCATCCCTGAACCAAATTTCTTTTCACTAAAAGTACTTGTTAGAAAGATTTGGTGAGGGCTGGAAAGATAGCTCAGTGGTCTAACCACCTGGCTGGCAAGCACAAGGACCCAAGTTCAATCCCTACTACAGCACGCCCTGCTAACTGTGTGCGGTGATGCGTGCCTGTAATCCCAGCACTGGGGAGACTGAGACAGGAGGATCAATACAAACAAATCCAAGCTGCATAGCAAGTAAATAAATATATATATTTTTTTAATAGTAAAAAGGGTTTGACAAAATCTCTTTACCAAAATTACTTAGTAAAAGTTTGTAAAATACAGCTGGGCATGGTGGCGCATGCCTGTAATCCCAGCACTCCGGAGGCTGAGGCAGGAAGATTGTTGTGAGTTCGAGACCAGTTTGAGCTACAAAATGAGCTTAAGACCAGCCTGAACTGCATAGTGAGACCCTGTCTCAAAAAAAGACTAAATAAATAAATAGTTTGTAAGGTACAGAGCCATTCTGGGACAAGAGAGTGCCTTCGAGAGGCCCTCGAATCCACTTAGGTCCTGCAGCACAGGGCCGCAGAGCAGCTTCTGTGGGCTACAGCAGCACACGCTGTACCGCTAGGGGGAGCCCAGCCCCCCCACTTCTGCCACCTCCCTTCGCAGCCTGAGAAGGGGCTTGGTTAGGGTCGTCCTCCTGGGCATAGCTTTTCTTCTCTCCTCGTGATTTCTAGCTGGGAGCTGTGCCTTTCCAGACTCAGAGAAGCTTGTTTAAGTGAACTTTGAAAAAAAAGCCCTTTTGACCTTTTTTCCTCAGCCCCACTATTCCAGAGAATAAAAATCTGCAACAGGTCAGGAATGGATTATGGGCTCAGGGGTAAGGAACAAAACAGCTACTCTGACAGTTTTTAATGATACCAGCTACGTAAGGTCTGTAAACTTCCCTGTGTCTATAAATGTAGAAATGCCAATACTGCCAGTAAGATAACACCAGAATGACCTTGTCCTGGGCCCCCTGCTTCAGAGACAAGAAGACCAGTCCCCAGGATGCTGGCACTAACCTACACAATCCCACCTAGCTACTCACAGCCCTCCCACAGTACCACAGGGTCTGCCTGCCCTGCTTTCTTCCCTCTCTGACTCCAGTGGCATAGTCAGCCCTTCAGTTCATTCTCTCTCATTTTCTTCCTTATCTCCTTAGAATCCTCAACTTCGGTCTTCAGGCCAGAGACTTGTCAGGAATGTCAACCATTGGATTCCCCCAACCCCAGGCCTGCTAGCAGGAATAACAAATCCTCAGGGCTGGGGGAGATGGCTCAGTAGAATAAGCGCTTCCCTGGCAAGCGCAAGGGCCTGAATTCAATCCCTGGTTCTGCAAAAAAAAACAACTCCTCAGTCCCCAGCTGGGGCCCAGTAACCTGCCTTTCACTCCAGGTGAGCATGACAAGAAAGCATGAAAGCCTTTGCACGGTGGGGTGGGTGGAGCCACCTGGCCCTCCAGTAAGGACACCTGTGCTCTCCTAGTCAGCACTGCCTCCCCCCAGAATGCACCAGTCCGGGAAAGCCCTCTCCAGAGAGGGCAAAGTAACCCAAATCTAACCTAAGAACAGCCCCTGGCATCTTACAGTTTATTCCAGGCCTAGTGTAAAATGCTCCCCATCTTCCTTTGCACACTAATCCTGGATGACAGGTACAATGAGAAACCCACTCTATAGATAAGATCCTTGGTGCTGAGAAAAAATACAATAAATTGTACAAGGTGGTGGAGCAAGATGTGGACACAGATCTACCACACACCAAATCCCCGGGTCTAAGCCTCCATTGGGTGTTGTAGACCCTCAGGTTTCTCACACCATGGGTCAAGGTGGGCAGTGGGTGTCCCCTGGGCTTCTTTGTCTCTCTCAGCTGCCCCAACTTTACAGGTGCTTTCCCAATCCTGCTCCTTCCATTGTCTTACCACCGCAGGCCTGCGCCCCACTGACTCTACTTTCTAAGCCATTCTGCCTCCCTATCCACATTGCTCAAAAGAAAGATGAGCTCATAAAAGCCAAACACACAGTGCAGCTCACCCTGTGCCCCCCCCCAGGC
Organism: Ctenomys sociabilis; assembly: GCA_004027165.1. Taxonomy (NCBI): domain Eukaryota; kingdom Metazoa; phylum Chordata; class Mammalia; order Rodentia; family Ctenomyidae; genus Ctenomys; species Ctenomys sociabilis. The sequence continues at coordinate 77,829 of PVKA01005336.1, forward strand.
CCAAGGCCCCCTCTGTCTCTTGAATTTAGTCTTCAGAGCACAGGGTGGTATAAAGCCAAACCTCTAATAAAGTGAGGGCCACTGCTGTGCCCTTACCAAAAGCATGCATCTACCCATCAGCCCAGGACATTACTAACAACAGAGAAACAAGAGCCAACTTTCCCAAAGGCCCCTGAGGGAATCAGGTGGCAGAAGAATTCAAAACCACCTCAACAAAAGCAGGGTGATCCTCTCATATGGCTTGGCACACCCCAAACTCCATCCCACAATCAGGGGCAGCATACCTGGCTTGCTTTCGTGTTCTGGGGTTTCCTGAGGGCCCACAGGGCTACCGGTTGGGGCTTCCCTGTAGGCAGATGAGGCCCGGAGAGTCACTGCTCCTTTTCCAGTGCAGATTTTTGTAGGATCCATATCTGAAAAGAAAATACCCAAAAGAGAAGACTGAATTTAAGAGTCTTAAAAGGATTGAAACAAAAGTTATTTACAAATTGTTATAACAGAGAAGATGAGATGAACTTGATTATAGCTACTCAGCGTCCTCAAACCCTCACAATCAATGGAAATTATCTGTCTGTGGTGGAGAGGGAAAAGTGAAACCATTCCCAGAGGCTTCTCAGGCACCATGAGATTAGGGGGAAAAGGGGCGATGGTGAGTTCTGAGTCAACTGATGAGTTACTGGGTCAGCTGGAAATGCCTCAAGATGCAAGCAGGTCAATTTCTTTTATTAACTGAAGTTTAGGTTGGTAAGTACACTTCTGGTCAATTAGTAAGTTACATTTCAAGGAGTTCATCAACGTTCTCTCAAGCTTCCAAACCATCCACCTCATCCTAGAGCAAACTGGCAACACAAGGAGTTAGAGGGATGTTCTGAGGAGGATCACTGTTTTGCAGTTCTCCAGAGAGAAAAAAGAAAGCAAACCTCCTTGCCTCTGCAAGAGCTCTGAAGCGAAGGGACCGAAGGCTATGCAGCCTCGCATTCAAATGGAATGAAGAAAACTCACAGTGAGGAAGATGAGTGAAGAGGCTTAGACCCTGGCAACGCTACTCAGTGACGTCCCTAGAACAGCTCTTCACAGGGCCTTGAGCTCCCAGACAGGTTTACCAGGGTCTGATAATAGAGCCAGGACATCTCTGAAAATTCCCCTGGAGGAGGAGGCAAAAGTACAGGGACCTCTTATCCACTCCTAAACCACACATTACCGACCCTGGTATTTGTGTCCTTCTTCCCTGAACACATGTGCCTCCAGTGAAGTCTAATTTATAAACTAGGTAGTAAATTAAGAGATTAACAACTATAATAAAATAAAATAACACATTATAACAAAAGTTATTTAAAACTTAAGAATTGTTTTTCGTTTTGTATTTAGGACAGGTTGTTCAGGGCCCACAGCATCTCACTGCATAGATCAGATTTCACAGCCTCCCAAGTGCTGGGATTACAGGCACGTGCCACCACGCCCAGTCTAAGTTGCTCAGCATGCCCAGGGATCAAACTCCCAGCACCTGTGTCTGCCTAAACAGGTACATCAATCTGCTGAGCCATTTGACCGGCCCTTTAGAATTCTTTATTTCTGAAATGTTTCATGTAATATTTTTGGACCATGGCTGACCATGGTAATGGAAACCATAGAAAGTGAAATTGTAGCTAAGGAGACTACTGTAAGTGTAAAAAGATCTGGATACCCATCCACCATGAAAATAAAAAATGAAGCGGCAGGAAACCAGCCCCAACCGCACTATTCTATTTCTGCCTTTCTTCATGTGCAGCTGAGCTAAGCTGAATTTCATGCTTATTTGGGGTCTTTTTTTTTTTTCACCAAATTATTCACAGCCCAAATCCTTGTTCCAAAATTACCACCATTAAGATTATGGGTAGAGGGCTGTCCAAATAGCTCAGTGGATTAAAGTGCCTGCAAGTAGGTGCAGGCCCAGGGGTTTGATCCCCAGGCCTACCCTGCTGGCCTGGCCCCCAGGGCACACTGGGACAGCAATTGAGACTGGGCATAATACCACCTCTTGGAAGGCTATAAACCACAGAATCACTAAAAGTCCAATCCAGTAGTGAGAATCTGAATACCCTGTAGACCCCTCTGTAATTAAAAAATAAAATTATGGGTAGAAGCCACGGTGGGCACTCAGATAGGACGTGGCTCAGGGTCCATTCCGATTCCTGTCTGAGGCCAAAGGCCAGCACAGCTGCCTTTCACTTTGCTGTCCATCCCAGCAGCCAACAACTCAGAACAACCACTGGTGCTGCAGAAGAGGACAGACTGGGCTGGGGAGATAGCTCAGTGGAACAAGCACATCCCTGGCAAGCACAAGGACCTGAGTTCAATCCCCAGTTCCACAAAAAAAAAAAAAAAAAGAGAGAGAGAGAGAGAGAAAAAACAGAAGAGGACAGATTTGCCTACCAGCCTCTTTGCAGAAAGAACAGCACAAAACCCACTACCTGGAGCCACGCAAGAAGCCGCCCCCAAGATAGCTGACTTGTCCACCCTGTGCAAGGGTATCAAGTGGCTCATGCTCATTCCCAACGGATAAGCACAAATCCACAGCCCTTCCACAGATTCCTGGGGACACAACCAGATCTACTCAACTCCTGCAAGTGTCACAGGAAAAAGTCCAGTCTAGGCTTCACCAGTGCCACTTAGCACGGCAGAAGCTCTGAGCCAGAGCTGACACTTGAACTGTGTCCCTGCACCTGCTGGGAGAGGCAGAAAGTGCAACAGGTGAACCAGGGCTGGGGTGCTGATGCTCTGGGAACTGACAGCTCGGGGTTCCCGCGAAGGCAGCTGCTTCGCAGTGGGTCCAATTCCGAGAGTCCCTGTGAGGCCAGGTTGATTCTCAGGGACAAGTGAATCTTCACGGAAGTATTGGGAGCTGCAAGCTTCTAGAGAGTGCCTGTGCAGCCACACAGGCCTCCCCCAGAGAGAACACTCAGCCTCTGCACTGGCCCTCTGCCTCAGAGGCGACACAAGGCCACGGCCTGCTCGCCAGCTCCCAGAGAAACATCACACAGTCACACACACCACAGAGGAAGAAAGGAAACAAGCTGTGGAAAAAGAGAACACCTCCCAGTCATGCAAGGATTAGGCCTCACAGCATGTGTTAGAAGAAAAGAAGAGAGGAAACCATGCATAATCTGACAACAAAAAGAAAGAAACCAACCAAGGCAAGGTACCTGGAGGGAGGACCAGGCCTGAAGCATTTTTCACTGTCTTCACAGGAATTATTTTAACAGCAGAAATAGAGCGTGCACGGAAAGGGTTGACAGTTGCTGAAAACACAAAAAGGTAAATGGTGCAACCGGAAAGAACACTTGGGAGACACCCGTGCTGTGCTGCCGTGTGGCCAAGGACCAAGCAGGGACAAGGGAGGAGCCATCCTACTTGAAAAGAGCAACACAAAGGAACATCGTGCTCTCTCTCCTCAGAGTTCTGGGCCAAAACACCAGAAACCTCCAAGTGCCCCCAGTGTCTAATGATGCTGCCTGCCACACCAGGGCTTGCCAAAGCTCCAGACAAAGACATGTACAGACACAGATGGCCCGGCAGATAAAGCAAGGGGAGCATAATCAGGGGCCCCGGGGTGCACGCAGGACCACCTACCCTGCAGCAGGGACTCTGAGGAGCAGTGAGGGCCTAGAGGCCCCAAGTGAGTGAGAGCAGGAAAGGGACAAGTGTACGAGTTGCCTGGTCCCTGCGGCCTCACAGCTGCTTCCCCCGAATCCTAATTTCTGGGGTCTCAAGGCCCACTCTGACAGTCATAGACCTACAACCCCAAACAAGTCAAAGCCTCCATCTGTTCGGAAGCAGATGGTCTTACTTAAACACACCATTTCCAGGGAAAGAGGTGCCAAGTGTCCAAGGGCATACGTAAGGCTCTAGGCAGTGCCCAGTCTGAATGCTGACACCCAGCTAGCACAAAGCAGGCTCCCTGCCTGGACAAGGAAGGCTGCTCTCAAGGCCAGGTGTCTGTGCCTATCTGCTGCAGGACTCCTGGGGCTGAATCTCAATGCCAGGCACGAACCAAGCCTGCCTTGTCTCTCTTTAAAGGCACAAATAAAGATGGCAGCCCTTGTTCACCTGTGCCAAAGCATTCCCACAGTCCTCAGGGTCCCAGAGCCATGGAGGAACAAGGGACAAGAGTGCTGAGGGAAGAGGCCATGGCTGCTGCATCAGCACCACACAGGTGAGGTTGCTAAGGGGATTCAGGGGGCAGCAGGCTCCCAGCAGGGGCAATGTATCTCCCAGCCAATCACACTGCTGCTCCATGTTGTACTGTATGTGACCATCATGGTGATCCTGGTGGTGATTAATAATAAACAACAATTAATAATATTGACGATGATTCTGCACATCCTAAGATAAAACAAACTTCCACAGCAATCATACAGCTGCATCTTGTAATCGCCAGGGTAACTGGCTGAGGAGCAGACTTTTTGTTTTCTTTCTTTTCTTTTTGAAAGAGAATAAAAAATAGTTAAAGAAAAAAAAAAGAAAAGATACAGAATTTCACTAAACAAAATGATAGGAATTCAACAATGGTTTTTATATTGTCTATTGTTGTCTATAAATTAGTTGTTCAGATTACCAGATATAAGCATGAAAAGCGGTAAAAAAAAAAAAAAAAAAAGTTAAAAAGAAGAAAACAATTTAAACATTAACTGTTCACAGAAAGAACCAAGAGGTGTGGCCAACTGCTTCAGGACACTCAGTTTTTAAACTGAGAGGCTGAGACTGCTCGGCTACATTGGCTCCTGGCCTAGGGACCTCCACAGGGCACCTCATGGTGTTCAGGTTACACCTGCCTCGTGTCCAGTCGAAAATCCACCCAAGGAGAGCGTGGACTCCACCTCCCCACCCTCCTCCCACTTCCCTAAGCCTCTGGTGTACAGAGCCCACAGGGGCACAGCTGGCCAGCCTACAGCAAATACAGCCCCAGCCCCCCAAGCTCTTCGGGGATGCCTACCTAAACACACATGTGCTGCCTCCCACAAGCATGGCCCCATGGTACTCCCTAAGCGGAACTCAGCCAAGATGGTCCAAAACCCTACGAAGTGGAAATGCTCCTCACCATGACAGAAGAAGGGTGGCCGGGCAGAGAAGCGGGGCAGGATACCTCCTGCCCCAGGAAGCCCACCCCCAAGTAACCCACCTCCATGCCCATGTGTCCTCCAGCTCTCTGCACCTTCTCTCCTGAGCTGCTCCCTTCAGAAATCACACTTTCCCTGTCTCAAAAGGACTGCCTGGCCACATCAGGTAGGAACGACACAGGCCAATCACAGCGAATGCTCTGTAGCCATTCTTGAAGAGAATGTGCTTCAGCTTCAAAGCCCCATGCCAGGATTTCTGCCCTTCTTCTCTGGTACCATAAGATGCAGCTGGCTGAGCATCCACAGAGGCCCTGGAGCCCCAGACAGGAAGCGAGAATGCACACTGTAAAACAGTGAGCACTCCCTTCTGGTAAGAACTTATACCTTCAAAGTCAGAAGACCTGCCAAAACAGAGGTCTTGTGAGAAGCACAGCCAGGGCTGCAGCTGTATGTCTTTTCTCCAACTCCAGTGCCTGCCACCCCATACTGCAAAAGCAGAGCTGGGCACCCTACTGCCACCCAGCCTGTGTGGGCAGCCAAGTGAGTGCACCAGGAAGCTCTCAACCTCTAGTCAGTGTATCCATCATCTGCTTCACAGTTAAAATTGCTGTAAGATTCTTTACAACTGAAGGCCTTCGAGTTAATTCCTCGCACACCAAAACAACAAAAATAAATCCTGGAAATGTACGAGAATGTGCATGGAACTGATGTCTCAGGAATGATTTCTTTTAAAGATTTAGGCTTTTGCTGCAGAGAACTGTGACGGTCCATATTTATTACACGGGCAGATGAAATGGCAGGGACAAGGGATTTCAGGCTGATGAATGCCACTTGTGCAAGGCATGACAGATGCCATGGACCAGGTAGTTGCTCAGTTATTCATAGCAGCCAGGGACAGCTTTTCAGCTCCCAGAGGGGAAGGCAGTCTCACACCTATGGGCAGCAAGAATATGTCCCAGATCTCAGGAAGTTGGGATTGGGTGTCCAGTTCACGGCCTGATTAGAAGAGCGATGCTTTCCCCAGGCAGCTGGGGTGGCCCCTCTCAGCACCAAGCCAGGCTTCTCCTGAAGATCCTTACCTTTGTCCTGCCCATTGCTGCCAGGTGCCAAGCCATTCACAACAGCCCTAGAAGTGCCAACATCACATTCTGAAAGAAGAACAAAGAGCACAATCTGGTTACCACACCTCCCCAATGTCCACTGTGCGGCATAAGGTACTGGAGACAGAGTCAAGTGACCACGGGATCCTCCCCTTCCTGTCCCTGCATGACTCCACCCCCCCAACCTACAGCCCACACACAGCCCTCCCTCCCTTCAGCCTTTCCAGGCCTACAAGGACTCTCCAAGATATAGTGGAAGAGTTCTGAGAATGCCACACGAGAGCCATTAGAGATGGGATGTATAAGTAGGTGATATAACTCTTTTTGCCTCATTGCCTTGTTGACACTTAAAAACTCTTCCTAACATCCTCATAATGGCATCTTCTGTATGCCGCGCAAAGGCCATTTCAGGGGTATACCTCTGCACCCAGAGTCCAGTGGGTCACATAGCTCAGGCAGAAAGCTCGGGGTCCCTGGCACTTTTTCTTACCCACATGTCAAAGTCATTCTGTCCTCTCCATAAAGTATCTTTGGATGCTGTTCCTCCTCACCACTCCAAATGTGGTCCTCATCCCACTGTCCCAGAGGTGACGCGGCTTTCTGACCACTCCTCCTGCTTCTTCTCAGTCCCTTCTCTCCCTCACCTGTGCCCTGAGAGCATCCTGGAGACCCTCACCTAGCTACAGCACTCCCTGAACTAGAGCTGCAGGGAGCAGAGCAGGTGGAAACATGGCAGGCCTCTATAGCACGGTTCTCTGAGCCCTCTTCCTTTACGTATGTGGTATTTCACTTTGGATTTGAAAATTAAAACTGCAGGATTTAGTCTGAGAATGTAATCATGTAAAACATTGTTTCCAAGGGGGCAATAATATGTCCCAAGTCCTTAAAAGTATAGAAATGATGGTTTGGAATATAATTTTTTGTAAGTAGAATGACCTACATCTTGACATACAAGTACTTTTAAATTAGTAATTTATATTCTTGATCGTCAAAAACAAATCAACCCACAGCCGGGGAGATGGCTCAGTAGAAAAAGTCCTTCCCTGGCAAGTGCAAGGGCCTGAGTTCAATGCCCAGTTCTGCCAAAAAAAAAAAAAAAAAAAAAAAAGCCAACCCAACCAAAAGCCCCAGGAGGCACCACCTGGGGACAGAGCCTGACTAACTCGCTCCAGACCCAAGGCTCTGCCTATCAGCTTGAGCCCCTTCTAGCTCCAGCTTCCTCTCTCCAGAGTATATCAGAGATTTCTGAGTCCAGGGTCAGGAACGTCCTCTCCCCTTCTCTAACCTTGGGAAAATCCTGCACGTCCTGAGGCTCACTTAACTGTATCAGTTGAGATACCCTGAGTTTTGTTCAGCTGCAGACCACACTGCTCCAAAATAGATGGAGGAAAGCCATGGGAAAGCAGGTGGAGAGGTGGACCCTATCACCCTGGGGAGCATGGCCAGTGTGCTTGGAAGAACTTACAACATAAATTATAATCATAATCACAATAATCATAACTACTGTTTACCTGTAGGGAGAAGTTAGAAGCTACTATTCTAGGGCTGGCAAGATAGCTCAGTAGACTAAGCACCTACTTTAGAAGGCACAGGGGCTAGGGTTCAATACCCAGCACCCGTGCCATGTTGGCTCCACTCCCGGGGCGTGCTGAGCCAGCCACCAAGTCTGGGCATAGTGGTGCGTGCCTGTAATCCCAGCACTGGGGAGGTTGAAAACAGGAGGATCACTATGAGTCTGAACTGCATAGTGAGGTCACGGACAAAACAATTCAAAAAAAAATACTGTCCCAGACAAAAGAAAAATGATTCTCAAAAAGGTGGCCAGGCCTACTTCAGATAACCATCTCGGGATGTGAACTACACCTGCTCATTGTTTATCTTCCTCTCCACAATTGAAATAAAAACTTTGGATTCCTGGTTTGTTCTATGTTCTATTTACCTAGGTGCTGGGCCTGAAGCCCAGTCTCAAGCCCCAGTAGCACCTCAGGCTGAGACTAAGCCCCTCTGGGGAGGTTCCTCACAGTAAGCCACCCTCAAGTTAAATGCCTGACATAGACCACACGGCCAGGCCAGCTGGCTGCTGCCTGTGCCCCTGCCCCCAGCACCCCCTATCCCCCACCCCGTAGGGCGTCTGCCCCAGCTACCCTGCTCCGCCCAGGCCCTGGCTGTGGCCCATCCATCTCTAGCATCCACCTGCAAAGGAAGCCTCATTCTCCTGGATGCCAGGTCCCACCTGAGCCCTCATACTGGGGAAAGGTGAAAGGTCAGTGCTAGTGGGAAGGCTAGGAGTAAAAGGAAGAAACACATGATCCATCCCCACCGTTGCCCCACCCCTTCCTTGGTTCCCCTTCATCACATCCTGTTGCCACTGTCCACCTGTCTTGGGCATCCTTGAGTTCTACCTCCAGCTCAGGCCCATGTTCTTCCTTTCATCTTTTCATTTTTTTGTCTTTTTAATTAACCATAACAGCCAACCTGAAATAAATTCTTTTTAAAGAGTGTTCTAAAATCAACAAACCCAACAGCACAAACTTAAGCCTCTACCAAATTGTGTTAGCGCTCAGTAGACAGTGTCTTCCACCTTCACACTACAGACTACTTCAGTGACCTAGGCAGGTTCGGCTGCCCCATCTACACACTGAGAGCAGTAAGCCAAGCCCACCTTGTGGATTTCCAGAATATAACAAAATCATCAAAATCACTTCCCTCAGTGACTGCCAGCCAAGGCAAAAATTGAAATTAAAAGGAACACATTATTGGGCTGGGGAGATAGACTGGCAGTTTAAGCACTTGCCTGGGAAGCATAAGGACTTGAGTTCGATCCCCAGTACCAGATGCAGTCCTGGACCCAGAACCTGGCATAGGGGCACATGCCTGTAATCCCAGTGCTGGGGAGGCTGAGATATGAGGATAACTATGAGTCCGAGCTACCTAGCAAGACCTAGTATCAAATAAATAAACAAATAAATAATTCTTTTTAAAAAGGAACACATTATTTTCATGCTGTAATTCCCATAAATAATACAAGCAATAGTTTCCCATGTAGTACCTGTCTGTCCAATGACACTTTTCATACCGGGATAACATTCTAACAAGTACATACAGTCTACATACCAAAAAAAAAAAAAAAAAAAAAAACCACAGTGCTAAGGGGTACAGGGAGATAGCTCAGTAGAATAAGCACTTGCCTGGCAAGTGCAAGGGCCTGAAGTTCAATTCCCAGTTCTTGGGGAAAAAAAAAAAAACCGCACTCACTACATATGCATGCAGGGTGGGGTTTTGGTTTCCTTCGGGTTCAGCTAGAGTACCCCAGATAGAGGTCAAGGGAGTCAGGGCTGTGAACTCCTTCCAGGCAGCACTGCCTTCTAAGAGAGGCCTGGGAGTCCCTTGGGCACCACCACACCCCCATTCTCCTGTCAGTCCCACCCTTCCTCCTTCTCCCGCCCTTACTATTAAGGAGCAAGAATATCTTAGCCTAATCCTAACTATTGGTAGAAACTTCAGGTGTAGGACAAAAGTTAAAACTTAAATAAATAAACAGGACCCCGCCTATTTTACATAACAAAAAGCCAAAGGCCAAAAAACAAAAAAACCCAACAGCAAAACATACTAAAGTTCTTGACAGACAGTAAGTACTCAAAAAATCATTAACAATGTAAGTGGCAATGCTGACTTAGGACAAACGCCACTGGCACTCACCCAGGATGCAAAAATAAAAAATAAAATGCTGGCAGGGCACTGAGAATATGTGGAAAACCTTCGTAAACAGGTGGTTTTGCAGTTTTGCAAGGAAAGGAAGAATTTAAAATGACTTACCAGAGCTCATGGTGGTAGCAGGACGAGCCTTGTGCAACTGGACTCTGAATTACTCTGCAGAAAAACAAACATCACACAAGAGAATTAATGAATGGCACACGCAAGATGAGTCCCAGTACCTCGCCTCAAGCCACTCCCCTCCACAGTGCCCTCCTGCCTGGAGTCAGCCAGCAGGATGGAAGTGCCTGACTTCTGAGCACAAGCCAATCCCTCCTTCTCGAGGCTGCATGGTCAGGTATATTGTCCCAGAAAATAGGAAGGTGATCAAGACACAGGCTGCAAGGGTTAGTGAGAAGCAGGTAGCAAGACACCTCTCTGAGGATTTCCTTCCAGATGGAAGACAAGAAGGTCAGAAGTGGATCTCCAGGGCCCAGTAGGAACTTGGAGCAGGAACTGAAGCTCATGAGGAGTGAAGAGGGAAACTTCAATGAAGAGAAATGAGGTACCCAGCAGGGGCTTCTCCCTAAGACAGGACTCACTGCACCACAGGAAAAGCTCAAACCTGGGTCACAGAAAATATGGCGGCACAGTGCCAAAGGACCAGGGGCTGGGCCAAACAGGCAGCAACTTCTCATTCCCAACAAACTGAAGACACGAGGCCTTGAAACAGACTCAAACCAAAAAAACTGCTACACTCGAAAGATATTTCTGAGAAGTAGTCATTTCCTAAGGGTTCTAAGTACTAGCAATAAAGCAATTCATCATAGACGATTTGTAAGCATCACCCAAGAGAGGAAGGGAGGGGAGGAGAGGGCACTTAACAAGATGCAACCCGAAATATTCAGTTCACCAAAGGCAAACTCAGGAGGCAATGAGATGGGACAATCCAAAGCCACTCACCTGGCCTCTCTAAAGTGCTAACAGCAAAGCAATTGAATGAGGCTCCAGAAAAAAAAGTCAAATCAGAAATAATTTCTCAGATAACTGCAGAAATTTGTGTCCACAATGAAAACCATATTTAGTGACTCTACAATGGATACAGAAAAAAAAACAGCTTAAGAAAATAACGGAAGCCATGAATGCTCAGCATAAGGAAGACATGAAATCCATTAAGGCAGATTCAAGCAGATTTCCAGGAGAATAAAAATTCCTGAAAGTATCCACAGCAGATTAAGCCAAAGTGAGGATAGGATCTTAGATAAAGGAGACAACAGGCTTGGGGTTAGTGATCATAAAGTGAAAAGATTCCTTTTAACAAACATGGGACCATGTGAAATCAAAACAGCAGCTGCTACATGAGGCAAAGAGTGATTTAAGATTGACTGAACTCAATGAAAAAGCAGATAGAACAAATGGTATAATAAAACTGTTCACAGATGTCATGGCAGAAGACTTTCCTGATAAGGCAAAAGAACTTCACATACATTACATGAGGCATACAGAATACCAATTAGCAGCAATCAAAAACAAAACAAAATCTACAGCCAGACCATAGTCAAGATTTCAGAAATTCAACACAAAAACAATATTAAAAGGAAAACAAACAAATCACCTAGAAAGTTAAAAAAAATCTCATCATAAATCATAGCTGAATTCTCAACACAACCCTCAAGTCAAAGAGAGCTTGCAGTAGATATTTCAAGCTATAAAGAGAAACAACTTTCAAACCAGACTGATACACACCACAAAACTATCTTTTTAAGCTGCTGAGAGAAATAACATAGCTCCATGATGAAAAACACCTGAGGAAATTTATGACCAAGAAACTAGATTCCAAAATGTTTTGAGAGACATTCTAGAAAAAGATGATGAGTACTACAACTCCATGAGCCAAAATAGAATGAATCCATCAGGCAAGGGAAACAAATAAATAAGGGGGTGGGGAGTGATGACAACAGGAAAATAACATGACAAGTATAAGACAATACATATCAGTTATAGCCATCAATGTTAATGGTCTTAATTCACCAATCAAAAGACACATCCTGACAGAATGGCTTAAGAAACAAGATCCAACAATATGCTGTTTACAAGAAACACATTTAGGGACTACAGAGATAGCTCAGTGGTCTAAGAACCTGTGTAGGAAAGTACAAGGGCCTGGGTTTGATCACAGGTCCCACATGCCATGCTGGCTCTGCCCCAGATGCTCTAAGCTGGCCACCACAACCAGGAGTAGTGATGTACACATGTAATCCCAATACTGGGGAAGCTGAAACAGAAGGATCACTATGAATCTGAGCTGTGAGACCCTGTAACAAATACATTTTTTAAAAAAATTAATTCGAAAAGAAATTCATATTTTATGAGCTAGTATGTGATCTGTTTCATATAGATCAAAATAGTCAAAGAATGGAAAATAATATTCCATGTGACAGGAACCCCCTACCAAGCAAAGGTAGCTATTCCATTTTCAAAGTGAATTTCAAGCCAAGACTCATTAAGAGAGACAAAGAACATCATTACATCTTGTCAAGGGAATCCAAGAGGAAGAGATAACAAACATGAACACATATGCAAGAAACACCAGTACACACGACTCTACAAAATGAGGGACATGAAATATCATTTAAGCACTAATACAATTGTATGGGAGGATTTCAATACCCCACTGTCACAAAAAGACAGATAAACTGGACAAAAACCCAACAATGAAATATTAGAACTGAGCCAAACTTTTGAACAAATGCTAATAGATGCCTATAGTGTTTCACCTCACAGCATCAGAATACATATTCTTTTCAGCTGCACATGGGATGTTTCCCAAAATAGAATACATACTAGCTCATAAAACATGACTAAATAAATGCAAAGGAGAACTTATCCCACACATATTATCAGAACATAGTACAGTGAAACAAGAAAACAATGGCAAAAGAAACCACAAGAACTTCATAAACACATAGAAATTAAATAGCATCCTCCTGAACAACCAATGGGTCACAGATGAAATTAAAGAAGAGGGCTGGGAAGATAGCTCAGTAGAATAAGCGCTTGCCTGGCAAGCACAATGGCCTGAGTTCAATCCCCGGGTCCAATAAAAAAAAAAAAAAAAAATTAGTGGCTGGGGATTTGGCTCAACAGTAGAATGCTTGCTTAGCAAACTAGAAGCCCTAGGTTCAGTCCTTGGCAACAAAAAATAAATAAATAAAGTAACAAAGAATAAACGAATCAAAGAGTTGGTTTGTTGAAAGATTAAATAAAACTGACAAGGCTTTTGTCCAACCTCATCAAAAAAGGAAAGAAAAGACTCAAAGTCACAGAATTATGAATGAAAAGGACGAAATCACAATGGACCCCACAAAAATATAGATCATCTACATCTACTTTGAAAACCTGTATTCTAGTAAGATGGAAAATGCAGAAGAAATGGACAGAATCCTAGACACATGTGATTTACAAAAGCTGAATCCAAGATGATATAAAAAACTCCTAAGTAGCGGGCATGGTGGCGCATGCCTGTAATCCCAGCACTTCGGAGGCTTGTGAGTTTGAGACCAGCCTGAGCTACAAAGTGAGCTTAAGGCCAGCCTGAACTGCATAGTGAGACCTTGTCTCAAAAAGACCAAAAAAAAAAAAAAAAAAAAAAAAAAAAAAAAAAAAAAAAAAAA